>CM033628.1:10000-150000 GCA_019453435.1 Rhinogobius similis | reverse complement strand
GGGGGCGACGGCGAGCTTCACACGCCCCGAAAATACATTTACAGCCAGCACAAGACTTAAGACTTTAACAGGGTCAAAATGTTACTTAAGGCTACTTTACCAACCAGGTTGTTAGCTTGTATGCTATTTAAATGCTAATTGCTAACGATAACAATCTACACAAACACTTAAGTAATGTTTCTAACTCTGCTCTGGTGTTCTCCTGTTTCAGTTTGTGATGTTTGGTGGCTAATGCTAACGGTGAGGCTAACACTAACACTGAGGTTAACACTAACTTTGAGGCTAACTCTGAGGCTAACGCCAACTCTGAGGCTAACACTAACTCTGAGGCTAACGCCAACTCTGAGGCTAACACTAACTCTGAGGCTAACGCTTACTCTGAGGCTAACGCTTACTCTGAGGCTAACGCTTACTCTGAGGCTAACGCTTACTCTGAGGCTAACGCTTACTCTGAGGCTAACGCCAACTCTGAGGCTAACGCTTACTCTGAGGCTAACGCTTACTCTGAGGCTAACGCTTACTCTGAGGCTAACGCTTACTCTGAGGCTAACGCTTACTCTGAGGCTAACGCTTACTCTGAGGCTAACGCTTACTCTGAGGCTAACGCTTACTCTGAGGCTAACGCTTACTCTGAGGCTAACGCTTACTCTGAGGCTAACGCTAACTCTGAGGCTAACGCTTACTCTGAGTCTAACGCTTACTCTGAGGCTAACGCTTACTCTGAGGCTAACGCTTACTCTGAGGCTAACGCTTACTCTGAGGCTAACGCTAACTCTGAGGCTAACGCTAACTCTGAGGCTAACGCCAACTCTGAGGCTAACGCTTACTCTGAGGCTAACGCTTACTCTGAGGCTAACGCTTACTCTGAGGCTAACGCTAACTCTGAGGCTAACGCTTACTCTGAGGCTAACGCTAACTCTGAGGCTAACGCTAACTCTGAGGCTAACGCTACTCTGAGGCTAACGCCACTCCGAGGCTAACGCCACTCTGAGGCTAGCAACGCTACTCTGAGGCTAACGCCACTCTGAGGCTAACGCCACTCTGAGGCAAACGCTTACTCTGAGGCTAACGCTTACTCTGAGGCTAACGCTTACTCTGAGGCTAACGCTTACTCTGAGGCTAACGCTTACTCTGAGGCTAACGCTTACTCTGAGGCTAACGCTTACTCTGAGGCTAACGCTTACTCTGAGGCTAACGCTTACTCTGAGGCTAACGCTAACTCTGAGGCTAACGCTAACTCTGAGGCTAACGCTTACTCTGAGGCTAACGCTTACTCTGAGGCTAACGCGAACTCTGAGGCTAACGCTTACTCTGAGGCTAACGCTTACTCTGAGGCTAACGCTTACTCTGAGGCTAACGCTTACTCTGAGGCTAACGCTAACTCTGAGGCTAACGCTAACTCTGAGGCTAACGCTAACGCTCCCATTCAGACGCAGTAGTGCCAGCTCATGGAGTGGTGCAGGCTGATGGAGTCACGTACGTCTAACAGTCCTCCGTATCTGAACATGTTGAGCAGCGAGTGAACGTGACTCTCGGACGTGAAGTACAGACGAGTCCTGACATGTCGACCTGGAGACATCACACCACGAGAATATCTGAAAGAAACGTTTATTATTATTAATATGAAGAGGATTATTCGATTATTCGTTCTTGTCCTTCACTTCCCACGACATCAATTAGTAATGATTCTGTCATAAAAGGCCAGACACAACAGAACTTCACACCAGGTTATTTTTTTGAGTGGAACTTGTTACTCTCAGTGGGAGGGGCTTGTCACTCACAGTGGGCGGGGCTTGTTACTCACAGTGGGTGGAGCTTGTTGACCGCCTCGTCCTCGTGAGTTCTTTGAAGGTCCAGTTGGATCTTCTTCATCAGAGGAACACAATACGTCTGAGCGATGTCCAACTTCTCGTCTCGACTGATGCCGTACTCCTGAGGACCAGAAGCAGAACTGGATCTAAACCAGGTCTAAACCAGGTCTAAAGCAAATCAGGACTCGAGCAAGACATAAACACGTCTAAAATGCAACTAAATCAGGCCTAAACCAAGTCTAATCTCGGACTAAACCCGGTCTAAGCCCATACCTGGGGTATGACGATGTCGGCCAGGGCCCGACTCAGTCTGAACAGGTCCTGGGTCCGGTCCAGACCCAGCGAGGCGTTGTGCTGACAGTCGTATTTGATGCAGTCGTATATGTCTGGGATTTTACTGATGTCGTATCGACCGTTCTTCATCCGAAAGTCTCGCTCCAGTTTGGACCATCTCTGCAACATCAGCTCCAGGGACTCAGAGTGGTACAGCTGCAGGTCTGAAAGAGACGAGACCAGGTTTAGACCAGGACCAGACCCGGACTCAGAGTGAACAGCTGCAGGTCTGAAAGAGACGAGACCAGGTTTAGACCAGGACCAGACCCGGACTCAGAGTGGAACAGCTGCAGGTCTGAAAGAGACGAGACCAGGTTTAGACCAGGACCAGACCCGGACTCAGAGTGGAACAGCTGCAGGTCTGAAAGAGACGAGACCAGGTTTAGACCAGGACCAGACCCGGACTCAGAGTGGTACAGCTGCAGGTCTGAAAGAGACGAGACCAGGTTTAGACCAGGACCAGACCCGGACTCAGAGTGGTACAGCTGCAGGTCTGAAAGAGACGAGACCAGGTTTAGACCAGGACCAGACCCGGACTCAGAGTGGTACAGCTTCAGGTCTGAAAGAGACGAGACCAGGTTTAGACCAGGACCAGACCCGGACTCAGAGTGGTACAGCTTCAGGTCTGAAAGAGACGAGACCAGGTTTAGACCAGGACCAGACCCGGACTCAGAGTGGTACAGCTGCAGGTCTGAAAGAGACGAGACCAGGTTTAGACCAGGACCAGACCCGGACTCAGAGTGGTACAGCTGCAGGTCTGAGAAACACAGCGAAAAGATCAGGTTAAACATTATTTTTTATAGTCGGAGGAATCCCTCATTTGTTCCATCGTTCAAACGTTTTCAAAGGTTTCATCTGGACAGTGTTTTGAAAATCAAGATGTTTCGATTTCCATCTGAAAGTCCTTCTCAATCAGTGGAACTGGTCTGAGGACTCTGACTCATGCTAATCTGATCTGTGTAAGCCCCACCCACAGCGAGGTCATTAGCATATGACTGGACTATTGTTTTAGACCCAGGTGTTGGACGCCGTCATAAACCTTTGTCAAACTGAACATTAAACCACATTTGTGTTTAAAGAAGGATCCTCTCTTTTCCTTTGCTTTTTCAGAACAATTCTTCTCCTGCTCAGAATCTTCTCCTCAACGTCTTCAAACGACTGCACTCTGAGGTCCTGGTGTTGTGTGTCATGTACTGCACTCTGAGGTCCTGGTGTTGTACTGCACTCTGAGGTCCTGGTGTTGTACTGCACTCTGAGGTCCTGGTGTTGTACTGCACTCTGAGGTCCTGGTGTTGTGTGTCATGTACTGCACTCTGAGGTCCTGGTGTTGTGTGTCATGTACTGCACTCTGAGGTCCTGGTGTTGTGTGTCAGATGTACTGCACTCTGAGGTCCTGGTGTTGTGTGTCAGATGTACTGCACTCTGAGGTCCTGGTGTTGTGTGTCATGTACTGCACTCTGAGGTCCTGGTGTTGTGTGTCAGATGTACTGCACTCTGAGGTCCTGGTGTTGTGTGTCAGATGTACTGCACTCTGAGGTCCTGGTGTTGTGTGTCATGTACTGCACTCTGAGGTCCTGGTGTTGTGTGTGTCAGATGTACTGCACTCTGAGGTCCTGGTGTTGTGTGTCAGATGTACTGCACTCTGAGGTCCTGGTGTTGTACTGCACTCTGAGGTCCTGGTGTTGTACTGCACTCTGAGGTCCTGGTGTTGTACTGCACTCTGAGGTCCTGGTGTTGTACTGCACTCTGAGGTCCTGGTGTTGTACTGCACTCTGAGGTCCTGGTGTTGTACTGCACTCTGAGGTCCTGGTGTTGTACTGCACTCTGAGGTCCTGGTGTTGTGTGTCAGATGTACTGCACTCTGAGGTCCTGGTGTTGTGTGTCAGATGTACTGCACTCTGAGGTCCTGGTGTTGTGTGTCAGATGTACTGCACTCTGAGGTCCTGGTGTTGTGTGTCAGATGTACTGCACTCTGAGGTCCTGGTGTTGTGTGTGTCAGATGTACTGCACTCTGAGGTCCTGGTGTGTGTCATGTACTGCACTCTGAGGTCCTGGTGTTGTGTGTCAGATGTACTGCACTCTGAGGTCCTGGTGTTGTGTGTCAGATGTACTGCACTCTGAGGTCCTGGTGTTGTGTGTCAGATGTACTGCACTCTGAGGTCCTGGTGTTGTGTGTCAGATGTACTGCACTCTGAGGTCCTGGTGTTGTGTGTCAGATGTACTGCACTCTGAGGTCCTGGTGTTGTGTGTGTCAGATGTACTGCACTCTGAGGTCCTGGTGTTGTGTGTCATGTACTGCACTCTGAGGTCCTGGTGTTGTGTGTCAGATGTACTGCACTCTGAGGTCCTGGTGTTGTGTGTCAGATGTACTGCACTCTGAGGTCCTGGTGTTGTGTGTCATGTACTGCACTCTGAGGTCCTGGTGTTGTGTGTCAGATGTACTGCACTCTGAGGTCCTGGTGTTGTGTGTCATGTACTGCACTCTGAGGTCCTGGTGTTGTGTGTCAGATGTACTGCACTCTGAGGTCCTGGTGTTGTGTGTCAGATGTACTGCACTCTGAGGTCCTGGTGTTGTGTGTCAGATGTACTGCACTCTGAGGTCCTGGTGTTGTGTGTCAGATGTACTGCACTCTGAGGTCCTGGTGTTGTGTGTCAGATGTACTGCACTCTGAGGTCCTGGTGTTGTGTGTCAGATGTACTGCACTCTGAGGTCCTGGTGTTGTGTGTCAGATGTACTGCACTCTGAGGTCCTGGTGTTGTGTGTCATGTACTGCACTCTGAGGTCCTGGTGTTGTGTGTCAGATGTACTGCACTCTGAGGTCCTGGTGTTGTGTGTCAGATGTACTGCACTCTGAGGTCCTGGTGTTGTGTGTCAGATGTACTGTCCAGATCAGACTGTGACGCCTGCAGCGCGTCCTAAAATCTCCAGAAGAAGCTTTAACTGGTTCAGCAGCAGCGCTGTGTTTGCAGCGGCGCCCTCTGGTGGTCAGTAATCGTGAACTACAACTCTAGTTACATTTATAACTTTTGTTTTAGACCCAATAACTCAGTGTCGGTTCAGTCCCGGCTCAGTCCCGGCTCAGTCCCGGCTCACTCACTCTGGGCCGTGGGCGTCTCCAGTCTCAGTCGGATCTGCGAGGTCAGGTTCTGGATCAGGTTGTAGACCTCGTCACAGGTCCTGACCGGGTTCTGGACCAGGTTCATGGAGTTCACCAGAGACGGACTCTGAGTCGGGGCCAGCTGCGAGAGAGAGACCGAGGTTAGACCAGGTTTTTAGGTTTAGGCTTTAGACGGTCTTGAGCCAGTTCTGGTTTAGTCCTGGTCTTACCTTCTGGTAGTGCTCGGGTCCAAAGTCCTGGTCTTGTTGCAGGATCTCATGGAGTCTGGTCTTGACCCGGTTCTGAGAGTCTGAGAGACAGTCCGAGTCCAGGAGTCCGTTCATGTTGGCGCTTTTCACCATCTGGACCAGGATCGGAGTCAGCTCCCCCTCAAGAGCAAGAAGACCCTGAAACAGACGAGAACTGGGTCTGGACCGGGTCTGAACCAGGTCTGGACCGGGTCTGGACTGAGTCTGGACTGAGTCTGGACCAGGTCTGAACTGTGAGCTCCTTTTCTAGGAAAACATAAAAACTTGGCGTAGTCTGGGTTTATACTTAGTTTAGGCCAAGTTCCAAGATCTCAGCAGGTCTAAACCAGGTCTAAACCCGGACTACAGCAGGTCTTACTTTGGCGAAGGCGGCGGCCGTCATCTGGACTCGTCCTTCGTCTGAGGCGTAGATCTTCAGGTCGTGTCTGTAGGTGCTGTGGAGTCTGAGGAGACCACAGCCCGGGAAGCCCGCATAGTCTCCTGGAACCAGACCCAGACCGGGGTTAGACCGGGGTCAGACCAGGCCCGAGGTCAGACCAGGCCCGGGGTCAGACAGGGGCGGGGTCTGGGTGAGGACCCGGCGAGCGGTTGATCGAGACCCAAATTGTGCCGGCGTCTCCTTCACTGGACAGACGGAACTAAACCAGGACTAAACCAGGACTAAACCAGGACTAAACCAGGACTAAACCAGGACTAAACCAGCACTAAACAGGACTAAACCAGGACTGACCCAGGTTCTGGTTCACAGTGAAGTGAGGCCTGATTGTGATTGGCCGAGCTCATGCTCCTGTCACAGATCACATGACCACATGCTTCAGATCCAAGTTCTGCCAGAAACGCCATTTTGCCTTTGACCAGGACCAGGACCAGGTCCAGGTCCAGGACCAGGTCCAGGTCCAGGTCCAGGACCAGGTTCAGGGCGGGTCTTGGCAGGAGCGGTCTGTGTCTCATTCTTAGATTTTCGCGTGTGGCGTTTGACAAAAGGGTTTATTTAAAAAGACATTTGTCCCTGAGTCACATGCTCTTATCGTCCAATCAGGAGGCAGCAAACACATCACAGGGATTAGAGCCTCCCCCAGTGGACACTGGAGGAACAGGCCAGGGGCGGAGTCTGAGGAGAGGAGGCAGGAGGGGCGGAGTCTGAGGAGAGGAGGCCAGAGGGGCGGAGTCTGAGGAGAGGAGGCCAGAGGGGCGGAGTCTGAGGAGAGGGGGTCAGAGGGGCGGAGTCTGAGGAGAGGGAGGGGCTTGGTGTGGGCGTGTCCAATGGGGCAGACAGAGTGGCCAATCACACAGCGCCATGTCATCACTGATTCAAACCAATCACAGCGGCCGGTCAGAGCGGAGGCGGGGCTTACCAATCGGAGACTCGTTTCCACGGAGACGGCGGTTACCGGCTTTTCACCGAAATTAAATCGCGACAAAAAACACAAAGTTAAAGAAGCTCCTGCCCTTCAGATGTCCCTCCCTGTGTCAGGAGCGTCCCTGTCTCAGGAGCGTCCCTGTGTGTCAGGAGCGTCCCTGTGTGTCCCTGTGTGTCAGGTGTGTCCCTGTGTGTCAGGTGTGTCCCTGTGCGTCCCTGTATGTCAGGTGTGTCCCTGTGTGTCAGGTGTGTCCCTGTGTGTCAGGTGTGTCCCTGTGTGTCAGGTGTGTCCCTGTGTGTCAGGTGTGTCCCTGTATGTCAGGTGTGTCCCTGTATGTCAGGTGTGTCCCTGTGTGTCAGGTGTGTCCCTGTGTGTCAGGTGTGTCCCTGTGTGTCAGGTGTGTCCCTGTGTGTCAGGTGTGTCCCTGTGTGTCAGGTGTGTCCCTGTGTGTCAGGTGCGTCCCTGTGTGTCAGATGTGTCCCTGTATGTCAGGTGTGTCCCTGTGTGTCAGGTGTGTCCCTGTGCGTCCCTGTATGTCAGGTGTGTCCCTGTGTTTCAGGTGTGTCCCTGTGTGTCAGGTGTGTCCCTGTGTGTCAGGTGTGTCCCTGTGTGTCAGGTGTGTCCCTGTATGTCAGGTGTGTCCCTGTGCGTCCCTGTATGTCAGGTGTGTCCCTGTATGTCAGGTGTGTCCCTGTGTTTCAGGTGTGTCCCTGTATGTCAGGTGTGTCCCTGTGTGTCAGGTGTGTCCCTGTATGTCAGGTTTGTCCCTGTGTGTCAGGTTTGTCCCTGTGTGTCAGGTGTGTCCCTGTGCGTCCCTGTGTGTCAGGTTTGTCCCTGTGTGTCAGGTGTGTCCCTGTGTGTCAGGTGTGTCCCTGTGTTTCAGGTGTGTCCCTGTATGTCAGGTGTGTCCCTGTGTGTCAGGTGTGTCCCTGTGCGTCCCTGTGTGTCAGGTTTGTCCCTGTGTGTCAGGTGTGTCCCTGTGTGTCAGGTGTGTCCCTGTGTTTCAGGTGTGTCCCTGTATGTCAGGTGTGTCCCTGTGTGTCAGGTGTGTCCCTGTATGTCAGGTGTGTCCCTGTGCGTCCCTGTATGTCAGGTGTGTCCCTGTGTGTCAGGTGTGTCCCTGTGTGTCAGGTGTGTCCCTGTGTGTCAGGTGTGTCCCTGTATGTCAGGTGTGTCCCTGTATGTCAGGTGTGTCCCTGTGTGTCAGGTGTGTCCCTTTGTGTCAGGTGTGTCCCTGTGTGTCAGGTGTGTCCCTGTGTGTCAGGTGTGTCCCTGTGTGTCAGGTGCGTCCCTGTGTGTCAGGTGTGTCCCTGTATGTCAGGTGTGTCCCTGTGTGTCAGGTGTGTCCCTGTGCATCCCTGTATGTCAGGTGTGTCCCTGTGTTTCAGGTGTGTCCCTGTATGTCAGGTGTGTCCCTGTGTGTCAGGTGTGTCCCTGTGTGTCAGGTGTGTCCCTGTATGTCAGGTGTGTCCCTGTGCGTCCCTGTATGTCAGGTGTGTCCCTGTATGTCAGGTGTGTCCCTGTGTTTCAGGTGTGTCCCTGTATGTCAGGTGTGTCCCTGTGTGTCAGGTGTGTCCCTGTATGTCAGGTTTGTCCCTGTGTGTCAGGTGTGTCCCTGTGTGTCAGGTTTGTCCCTGTGTGTCAGGTGTGTCCCTGTGTGTCAGGTGCGTCCCTGTGTGTCAGGTGTGTCCCTGTGTGTCAGTTGTGTCCCTGTGTGTCAGGTGTGTCCCTGTATGTCAGGTGTGTCCCTGTATGTCAGGTGTGTCCCTGTGTTTCAGGTGTGTCCCTGTGTGTCAGGTGTGTCCCTGTGTGTCAGGTGTGTCCCTGTGTGTCAGGTGTGTCCCTGTATGTCAGGTGTGTCCCTGTATGTCAGGTGTGTCCCTGTGTGTCAGGTGTGTCCCTGTGCGTCCCTGTGTGTCAGGTTTGTCCCTGTGTGTCAGGTGTGTCCCTGTGTGTCAGGTGTGTCCCTGTGTTTCAGGTGTGTCCCTGTATGTCAGGTGTGTCCCTGTGTGTCAGGTGTGTCCCTGTGTATCAGGTGTGTCCCTGTATGTCAGGTGTGTCCCTGTGCGTCCCTGTATGTCAGGTGTGTCCCTGTATGTCAGGTGTGTCCCTGTGTTTCAGGTGTGTCCCTGTATGTCAGGTGTGTCCCTGTGTGTCAGGTGTGTCCCTGTATGTCAGGTTTGTCCCTGTGTGTCAGGTGTGTCCCTGTGCGTCCCTGTGTGTCAGGTTTGTCCCTGTGTGTCAGGTGTGTCCCTGTGTGTCAGGTGTGTCCCTGTGTGTCAGGTTTGTCCCTGTGTGTCAGGTGTGTCCCCGTGTGTCAGGTGTGTCCCTGTATGTCAGGTTTGTCCCTGTGTGTCAGGTGTGTCCCTGTATGTCAGGTTTGTCCCTGTGTGTCAGGTGTGTCCCTGTATGTCAGGTGTGTCCCTGTGTTTCAGGTGTGTCCCTGTATGTCAGGTGTGTCCCTGTGTGTCAGGTGTGTCCCTGTATGTCAGGTTTGTCCCTGTGTGTCAGGTGTGTCCCTGTATGTCAGGTGTGTCCCTGTATGTCAGGTGTGTCCCTGTATGTCAGGTGTGTCCCTGTATGTCAGGTGTGTCCCTGTGCGTCCCTGTGTGTCAGGTGTGTCCCTGTGCGTCCCTGTGTGTCAGGTGCGTCCCTGTATGTCAGGTGCGTCCCTGTGTGTCAGGTGTGTCCCTGTCTGTCAGGTGCGTCCCTGTACCTTGTCCTCCGGGGTACATGCAGCGAAAGGCTCGTCCGAGCTCCTCGGCCTGAACTCGACCTGCAGGAGTCAGCTCTCCTCCCCATTTAAGAACCAACAGCAACGACGGCCCGTCAGTCCGACAGTCTGAGAACATGAGAGAGGAACATGAGAGAGGAACATGAGAGAGGAACATGAGAGGAACATGAGAGAGGAACATGAGAGAGGAACATGAGAGAGGAACATGAGAGAGGAACATGAGAGAGGAACATGAGAGAGGAACATGAGAGAGGAACATGAGAGAGGAACATGAGAGGAACATGAGAGAGGAACATGAGAGGAACATGAGAGAGGAACATGAGAGAGGAACATGAGAGAGGAACATGAGAGAGGAACATGAGAGAGGAACATGAGAGAGGAACATGAGAGAGGAACATGAGAGGAACATGAGAGAGGAACATGAGAGAGGAACATGAGAGGAACATGAGAGAGGAACATGAGAGGAACATGAGAGAGGAACATGAGAGGAACATGAGAGGAACATGAGAGAGGAACATGAGAGGAACATGAGAGAGGAACATGAGAGGAACATGAGAGAGGAACATGAGAGGAACATTAGAGGAACATGAGAGGAACATGAGAGGA
Organism: Rhinogobius similis; assembly: GCA_019453435.1. Classification (NCBI taxonomy): domain Eukaryota; kingdom Metazoa; phylum Chordata; class Actinopteri; order Gobiiformes; family Gobiidae; genus Rhinogobius; species Rhinogobius similis. The sequence continues at coordinate 139,788 of CM033628.1, read as the reverse complement.
ACATGAGAGAGGAACATGAGAGGAACATGAGAGAGGAACATGAGAGGAACATGAGAGAGAGGAACATGAGAGGAACATGAGAGAGGAACATGAGAGGAACATGAGAGAGGAACATGAGAGGAACATGAGAGAGGAACATGAGAGAGGAACATGAGAGGAACATGAGAGAGGAACATGAGAGGAACATGAGAGAGGAACATGAGAGGAACATGAGAGAGGAACATGAGAGGAACATGAGAGAAGAACATGAAAGAGGAACATGAGAGGAACATGAGAGAGGAACATGAGAGGAACATGAGAGAGGAACATGAGAGAGGAACATGAGAGGAACATGAGAGGAACATGAGAGAGGAACATGAGAGAGGAACATGACAGAGGAACATGAGAGGAACATGAGAGAGGAACATGAGAGGAACATGAGAGAGGAACATGAGAGAGGAACATGAGAGAGGAACATGAGAGGAACATGAGAGAGGAACGTGAGAGAGAAGAACATCAGAGAGGAACATCAGAGAGGAACACTCCAGAGAGGAACATGAGAGGAACATGAGAGAGGAACGTGAGAGAGAAGAACATCAGAGATGAACATCAGAGAGGAACATGAGAGAGGAACATGAGAGGAACACTCCAGAGAGGAACATGAGAGGAACACTGAGAGAGGAACATCAGAGAGGAGGAGGAACATGAGAGGAACATCAGAGAGGAACATGAGAGAGGAACATCAGAGAGGAACATCAGAGAGGAACATGAGAGAGGAACATCAGAGAGGAACATGAGAGAGGAACACTCCAGAGAGGAACATGAGAGAAGAACATGAGAGGAACTTCAGAGAGGAACATCAGAGAGGAACATGAGAGAGGAACATCAGAGAGGAACATCAGAGAGGAACATGAGAGGAACATCAGAGAGGAACATGAGAGGAACACTCCAGAGAAGAACATGAGAGGAACTTCAGAGAGGAACATCAGAGAGGAACATGAGAGAGGAACATCAGAGAGGAACATCAGAGAGAGGAACATGAGAGGAACATCAGAGGAACAAGAGAGAGGAACATGAGAGAGGAACATGAGAGAGGAACATGAGAGGAACAGAGAGAGAGGAACATGAGAGGAACATGAGAGAGGAACACTCAGAGAGGAACATGAGAGGAACATGAGAGGAACATGAGAGGAACATCAGAGAGGAACATCAGAGAGGAACATGAGAGAGGAACATGAGAGAGGAACATCAGAGAGGAACATGAGAGGAACATCAGAGAGGAACATGAGAGGAACATCAGAGAGGAACATGAGAGGAACATCAGAGGAACATCAGAGAGGAACATGAGAGAGGAACATCAGAGAGGAACATGAGAGGAACATCAGAGGAACATCAGAGAGGAACATGAGAGAGGAACATCAGAGAGGAACATGAGAGGAACATGAGAGAGGAACATCAGAGGAACATGAGAAGAACATCAGAGAGGAACATGAGAAGAACATCAGAGAGGAACATCAGAGGAACATCAGAGGAACATCAGAGGAACATCAGAGAGGAACATGAGAGGAACATGAGAGAGGAACGTGAGAGAGAAGAACATCAGAGGAACATCAGAAGAACATCAGAGGAACATCAGAGAGGAACATCAGGGAGGAGCATCAGAGAGGAACATGAGAAGAACATGAGAGAGGAACGTGAGAGAGAAGAACATCAGAGGAACATCAGAAGAACATCAGAGGAACATCAGAGAGGAACATCAGGGAGGAGCATCAGAGAGGGATCACCTGGAGCTCCAGGAGATGTTTGGAGAGAGAACAGACTCAGGTCAAATCAAGATGCACAAAGTAACAAAAGACTCATAATCTAATGATCCAAAGCAAAGTTAAAAAGTATCAGGAGGATTTTTATTTTTATTTTATGGACCTGTATTTAACCGGGAAAGTCCCACTGAGCTTCAGAACCTCTTTTTCAGGGAAGTCCCTGAAGATCTTAGAATTGATTGATGAAACACGTTTGTGACGTCAGAGTCTGGTGGAGCAGAAGCCTCCATGGTGTTCTGACATACCTTCTTCTCCGCTGGACGCCTGAGGTTGTCCCGTCTTCAGATACGTCAGCTGCACTTTTCTGTTGATCCCAGAGAAATGTCCGTACCTTCAACAGAAGACACGGAGTTACCATCGAAACATCAAACCAACAGCACGGAGTGAAACCTCAGATGTTTAACAAGGACCTTCAAAACCAAGAGCAGAGTCAGAGCAGCTCCAGAAGAAACACATGCACCACTCCACCACAGTGTGTGTGTGTGTGTGTGTGTGTGTGTGTGTGTGTGTGTCTGTGTGTGTGTCTGTGTGTCTCTGTCTGTGTGTCTCTGTGTGTGTCTCTGTGTGTGTCTCTGTGTGTGTCTCTGTGTGTCTGTGTGTCTCTGTGTGTGTCTCTGTGTGTGTCTCTGTGTGTGTCTCTGTGTGTCTCTGTGTGTGTCTCTGTGTGTGTCTCTGTGTGTGTCTGTGTGTCTGTGTGTGTCTCTGTGTGTGTCTCTGTGTGTCTGTGTGTCTCTGTGTGTGTCTCTGTGTGTGTCTCTGTGTGTGTCTCTGTGTGTCTCTGTGTGTCTCTGTGTGTGTCTCTGTGTGTGTCTCTGTGTGTGTCTCTGTGTGTCTCTGTGTGTCTCTGTGTGTCTCTGTGTGTCTCTGTGTGTCTGTGTGTGTCTCTGTGTGTGTCTCTGTGTGTCTCTGTGTGTCTCTGTGTGTCTGTGTGTGTCTCTGTGTGTGTCTCTGTGTGTCTCTCTGTGTGTGTCTCTGTGTGTGTCTCTGTGTGTGTCTCTGACCATTCAGGTGTTAGTGTTACAAACAGACGAAAGGTCTGCACTTCAAACACACCAGGCTTAGAACAGCTGAAAGGTCAGAGGAGGAGCAGACGAAAGGTCAGAGGAGGATCAGCCGAAAGGTCAGAGGAGGAGCAGCCGAAAGGTCGGCGGAGGAGCAGACGAAAGATCAGAGGAGGAGCAGACGAAAGATCAGAGGAGGAGCAGACGAAAGATCAGAGGAGGAGAAGCCGAAAGGTCAGAGGAGGAGCAACCGAAAGGTCAGAGGAGGAGCAGCCGAAAGGTCAGAGGAGGAGCAGCCGAAAGGTCAGAGGAGGAGCAGACGAAAGATCGGAGGAGGAGAAGCCGAAAGGTCAGAGGAGGAGCAGCCGAAAGATCAGAGGAGGAGAAGCCGAAAGGTCAGAGGAGGAGCAGCCGAAAGATCAGAGGAGGAGCAGCCGAAAGGTCAGAGGAGGAGCAGCCGAAAGGTCAGAGGAGGAGCAGCCGAAAGGTCAGAGGAGGAGCAGACGAAAGATCAGAGGAGGAGAAGCCGAAAGGTCAGAGGAGGAGCAGCCGAAAGGTCAGAGGAGGAGCAGCCGAAAGGTCAGAGGAGGAGCAGCCGAAAGATCAGAGGAGCAGACGAAAGATCAGAGGAGGAGCAGCCGAAAGGTCAGAGGAGGAGCAGCCGAAAGATCAGAGGAGCAGACGAAAGATCAGAGGAGGAGCAGCCGAAAGGTCAGAGGAGGAGCAGCCGAAAGGTCAGAGGAGGAGCAGACGAAAGATCAGAGGAGGAGAAGCCGAAAGGTCAGAGGAGGAGCAGCCGAAAGATCAGAGGAGCAGACGAAAGATCAGAGGAGGAGCAGCCGAAAGGTCAGAGGAGGAGCAGACGTGTCTCTGTCAGAGGAGGAGCAGCCGAAAGGTCAGAGGAGGAGCAGCCGAAAGGTCGGCGGAGGAGCAGCCGAAAGGTCGGCGGAGGAGCAGCCGAAAGATCAGAGGAGGAGCAGCCGAAAGGTCAGAGGAGGAGCAGCCGAAAGGTCAGAGGAGGAGCAACCGAAAGGTCAGAGGGAGGAGCAGCCGAAAGGTCAGAGGAGGAGCAGACGAAAGATCAGAGGAGGAGCAGACGAAAGATCAGAGGAGGAGCAGCCGAAAGGTCAGAGGAGGAGCAGACGAAAGATCAGAGGAGGAGCAGCCGAAAGGTCAGAGGAGGAGCAGCCGAAAGGTCAGAGGAGGAGCAGCCGAAAGGTCAGAGGAGGATCAACCGAAAGGTCAGAGGGAGGAGCAGCCGAAAGATCAGAGGAGCAGACGAAAGATCAGAGGAGGAGAAGCCGAAAGGTCAGAGGAGGAGCAGCCGAAAGATCAGAGGAGCAGACGAAAGATCAGAGGAGGAGCAGCCGAAAGGTCAGAGGAGGAGCAGACGAAAGATCAGAGGAGGAGAAGCCGAAAGGTCAGAGGAGGAGCAGCCGAAAGATCAGAGGAGGAGCAGCCGAAAGGTCAGAGGAGGAGCAGCCGAAAGGTCAGAGGAGGAGCAGCCGAAAGGTCAGAGGAGGAGCAGCCGAAGGTCAGAGGAGGAGCAGAAAGGTCAGAAGGATCAAGAAAGGTCAGAGGAGGAGCAGCCGAAGATCAGAGGAGCAGACGAAAGATCAGAGGAGGAGAAGCCGAAAGGTCAGAGGAGGAGCAGCCGAAAGATCAGAGGAGCAGACGAAAGATCAGAGGAGGAGCAGCCGAAAGGTCAGAGGAGGAGCAGACGTGTCTCTGTCAGAGGAGGAGCAGGCGAAAGGTCAGAGGAGGAGCAGCCGAAAGGTCGGCGGAGGAGCAGCCGAAAGGTCGGCGGAGGAGCAGCCGAAAGATCAGAGGAGGAGCAGCCGAAAGGTCAGAGGAGGAGCAGCCGAAAGGTCAGAGGAGGATCAACCGAAAGGTCAGAGGAGGAGCAGCCGAAAGGTCAGAGGAGGAGCAGCCGAAAGGTCAGAGGAGGAGCAGCCGAAAGGTCAGAGGAGGAGCAGCCGAAAAGTCAGAGGAGGAGCAGCCGAAAGATCAGAGGAGCAGACGAAAGATCAGAGGAGGAGCAGCCGAAAGGTCAGAGGAGGAGCAGCCGAAAGATCAGAGGAGCAGACGAAAGATCAGAGGAGGAGCAGCCGAAAGGTCAGAGGAGGAGCAGCCGAAAGGTCAGAGGAGGAGCAGACGAAAGATCAGAGGAGGAGCAGCCGAAAGGTCAGAGGAGGAGCAGACGTGTCTCTGTCAGAGGAGGAGCAGCCGAAAGGTCAGAGGAGGAGCAGCCGAAAGGTCAGAGGAGGAGCAGACGTGTCTCTGTCAGAGGAGGAGCAGCCGAAAGGTCAGAGGAGGAGCAGACGAAAGATCAGAGGAGGAGCAGCCGAAAGGTCAGAGGAGGAGCAGACGTGTCTCTGTCAGAGGAGGAGCAGCCGAAAGGTCAGAGGAGGAGCAGCCGAAAGGTCGGCGGAGGATCAGCCGAAAGGTCGGCGGAGGAGCAGCCGAAAGATCAGAGGAGGAGCAGCCGAAAGGTCAGAGGAGGAGCAGCCGAAAGGTCAGAGGAGGAGCAACCGAAAGGTCAGAGGGAGGAGCAGCCGAAAGGTCAGAGGAGGAGCAGACGAAAGATCAGAGGAGGAGCAGACGAAAGATCAGAGGAGGAGCAGCCGAAAGGTCAGAGGAGGAGCAGACGAAAGATCAGAGGAGGAGCAGCCGAAAGGTCAGAGGAGGAGCAGCCGAAAGGTCAGAGGAGGAGCAGCCGAAAGGTCAGAGGAGGATCAACCGAAAGGTCAGAGGGAGGAGCAGCCGAAAGATCAGAGGAGCAGACGAAAGATCAGAGGAGGAGAAGCCGAAAGGTCAGAGGAGGAGCAGCCGAAAGATCAGAGGAGCAGACGAAAGATCAGAGGAGGAGCAGCCGAAAGGTCAGAGGAGGAGCAGACGTGTCTCTGTCAGAGGAGGAGCAGACGAAAGATCAGAGGAGGAGCAGCCGAAAGGTCAGAGGAGGAGCAGATGTGTCTCTGTCAGAGGAGGAGCAGGCGAAAGGTCAGAGGAGGAGCAGCCGAAAGGTCGGCGGAGGAGCAGCCGAAAGGTCGGCGGAGGAGCAGCCGAAAGATCAGAGGAGGAGCAGCCGAAAGGTCAGAGGAGGAGCAGCCGAAAGGTCAGAGGAGGATCAACCGAAAGGTCAGAGGGAGGAGCAGCCGAAAGGTCAGAGGAGGAGCAGACGAAAGATCAGAGGAGGAGCAGACGAAAGATCAGAGGAGGAGCAGCTGAAAGATCAGAGGAGGAGCAGCCGAAAGGTCAGAGGAGGAGCAGACGAAAGGTCAGAGGAGGAGCAGACGAAAGATCAGAGGAGCAGCCGAAAGGTCAGAGGAGGAGCAGACGAAAGGTCAGAGGAGGAGCAGCCGAAAGGTCAGAGGAGGAGCAGCCGAAAGGTCAGAGGAGGAGCAGCCGAAAGGTCAGAGGAGGAGCAGCCGAAAGGTCAGAGGAGAATCAGCCGAAAGGTCAGAGGAGGATCAGCCGAAAGGTCAGAGGAGGAGCAGCCGAAAGGTCAGAGGAGGATCAGCCGAAAGGTCAGAGGAGGAGCAGCCGAAAGGTCAGAGGAGGAGCAGCCGAAAGGTCAGAGGAGGAGCAGCCGAAAGATCAGAGGAGGAGCAGCCGAAAGGTCAGAGGAGGTGCAGCCGAAAGGTCAGAGGAGGAGCAGACGAAAGGTCAGAGGAGGAGCAGACGAAAGATCAGAGGAGGAGGTTTCATGCTAAAAAAGATTTGAAGGGAATATTCAGACGTACTGAGCATCATTCAGACTGGACTCCCTCCAGAGACAGAAGAACAAGGAGAACAAGGAGGAACAAGGAGGAACAAGGAGGAACAAGGAGAACAAGGAGGAACAAGGAGAACAAGGAGAACAAGGAGGAACAAGGAGGAACAAGGAGGAACAAGGAAACAGGACGAGGAGAACAAGGAGAACAAGGAGAACAAGGAGGAATAAGGAGGAACAAGGAGAACAAGGAGGAACAAGGAGGAACAAGGAGAACAAGGAGGAACAAGGAGAACAAGGAGAACAAGGAGGAACAAGGAGAACAAGGAGAACAAGGAGGAACAAGGAGAACAAGGAGAACAAGGAGGAACAAGGAAACAGGACGAGGAGAACAAGGAGGAACAAGGAAACAGGACGAGGAGAACAAGGAGGAACAAGGAGAACAAGGAGAACAAGGAGAACAAGGAGGAACAAGGAGGAACAAGGAGAACAAGGGAGAACAAGGAGAACAAGGAGAACAAGGGAGGAACAAGGGAGAACAGGACGAGGAGAACAAGGAGGAACAAGGAAACAGGACAAGGAGAACAAGGAGGAACAAGGAGAACAAGGAGGAACAAGGAGAACAAGGAGGAACAAGGAGAACAAAGGAGAACAAGGAGGAACAAGGAGAACAAGGAGAACAAGGAGGAACAAGGAAACAGGACGAGGAGAACAAGGAGGAACAAGGAGGAACAAGGAGAACAAGGAGGAACAAGGAGAACAAGGAGGAACAAGGAGAACAAGGAGAACAAGGAGGAACAAGGAGGAACAAGGAGGAACAAGGAGAACAAGGAGAACAAGGAGGAACAAGGAGAACAAGGAGGAACAAGGAGAACAAGGAGGAACAAGGAGAACAAGGAGGAGAACAAGGAGGAACAAGGAGAGCAGGGAGAACAAGGAGGAGGAACAAGGAGAACAAGGAGGAACAAGGAGAACAAGGGAGAAACAAGGAGGAACAAGGGAGAACAAGGAGAACAAGGAGGAACAAGGAGAACAAGGAGGAACAAGGAGAACAAGGAGGAACAAGGAGGAACAAGGAGAACAAGGAGGAACAAGGAGAACAAGGAGGAACAAGGAGAACAAGGAGGAACAAGGAGGAACAAGGAGAACAAGGAGAACAAGGAGGAACAAGGAGAACAAGGAGGAACAAGGAGGAACAAGGAGAACAAGGAGAACAAGGAGGAACAAGGAGAACAAGGAGGAACAAGGAGAACAAGGAGGAACAAGGGAGGAACAAGGAGAACAAGGAGGGAACAAGGAGAACAAGGAGAACAAGGAGGAACAAGGGAGAACAAGGAGAACAAGGAGGAACAAGGAGAACAAAGAGGAGAACAAGGAGGAACAAGGAGAACAGGACGAGGGAGGAACAAGGAGGAACAAGGGAGGAACAAGGAGAACAAGGAGGAACAAGGAGAACAAGGAGGAACAAGGAGAACAAGGAGGAACAAGGAGAACAAGGAGAACAAGGAGGAACAAGGAGAACAAGGAGAACAAGGAGGAACAAGGAGAACAAGGAGAACAAGGAGGAACAAGGAGAACAAGGAGAACAAGGAGGAACAAGGAGAACAAGGAGGAACAAGGAGGAACAAGGAGAACAAGGAGGAACAAGGAGAACAAGGAGGAACAAGGGAGAACAAGGGAGAACAAGGAGGAACAAGGAGAACAAGGAGAACAAGGAGGGAACAAGGAGAACAAGGAGAACAAGGAGGAACAAGGAGAACAAGGAGAACAAGGAGGAACAAGGGAGGAACAAGGAGAACAAGGAGGAGGAACAAGGAGGAACAAGGAGAACAAGGAGAACAAGGAGGAACAAGGAGAACAAGGAGGAACAAGGAGAACAAGGAGGAACAAGGAGGAACAAGGAGAACAAGGAGGAACAAGGAGAACAAGGAGGAACAAGGAGGAACAAGGAGGAACAAGGAGAACAAGGAGAACAAGGAGGAACAAGGAGAACAAGGAGAACAAGGAGGAACAAGGAGAACAAGGAGAACAAGGAGGAACAAGGAAACAGGACGAGGAGAACAAGGAGGAACAAGGAGAACAAGGAGGAACAAGGAGAACAAGGAGAACAAGGAGGAACAAGGAGAACAAGGAGAACAAGGAGGAACAAGGAGAACAAGGAGGAACAAGGAGAACAAGGAGGAACAAGGAGAACAAGGAGAACAAGGAGGAACAAGGAGGAACAAGGAGAACAAGGAGAACAAGGAGGAACAAGGAGAACAAGGAGAACAAGGAGGAACAAGGAGAACAAGGAGGAACAAGGAGAACAAGGAGAACAAGGAGGAACAAGGAGGAACAAGGAGAACAAGGAGGAACAAGGAGAACAAGGAGAACAAGGAGGAACAAGGAGGAACAAGGAGGAACAAGGAAACAGGACGAGGAGAACAAGGAGAACAAGGAGAACAAGGAGGAATAAGGAGGAACAAGGAGAACAAGGAGGAACAAGGAGAACAAGGAGGAACAAGGAGAACAAGGAGGAACAAGGAGAACAAGGAGAACAAGGAGGAACAAGGAGAACAAGGAGAACAAGGAGGAACAAGGAAACAGGACGAGGAGAACAAGGAGAACAAGGAGAACAAGGAGGAACAAGGAGGAACAAGGAGAACAAGGAGGAACAAGGAGAACAAGGAGAACAAGGAGGAACAAGGAGGAACAAGGAGAACAAGGAGGAACAAGGAGAACAAGGAGGAACAAGGAGAACAAGGAGGAACAAGGAGAACAAGGAGGAACAAGGAGAACAAGGAGGAACAAGGAGAACAAGGAGGAACAAGGAGAACAAGGAGGAACAAGGAGAACAAGGAGAACAAGGAGAACAAGGAGGAACAAGGAGAACAAGGAGAACAAGGAGGAACAAGGAGAACAAGGAGAACAAGGAGGAACAAGGAAACAGGACGAGGAGAACAAGGAGGAACAAGGAGAACAAGGAGGAACAAGGAGAACAAGGAGAACAAGGAGGAACAAGGAGAACAAGGAGAACAAGGAGGAACAAGGAGAACAAGGAGGAACAAGGAGAACAAGGAGGAACAAGGAGGAACAAGGAGAACAAGGAGGAACAAGGAGAACAAGGAGGAACAAGGAGAACAAGGAGGAACAAGGAGAACAAGGAGAACAAGGAGGAACAAGGAGAACAAGGAGAACAAGGAGGAACAAGGAAACAGGACGAGGAGAACAAGGAGGAACAAGGAGAACAAGGAGGAACAAGGAGGAACAAGGAGAACAAGGAGGAACAAGGAGAACAAGGAGGAACAAGGAGAACAAGGAGGAACAAGGAGAACAAGGAGTACCAAGGAGAACAAGGAGAACAAGGAGGAACAAGGAGAACAAGGAGAACAAGGAGGAACAAGGAAACAGGAGGAGAACAAGGAGGAACAAGGAGAACAAGGAGGAACAAGGAGAACAAGGAGGACAAGGAGAACAAGGAGAACAAGGAGGAACAAGGAGAACAAGGAGAACAAGGAGGAACAAGGAGGAACAAGGAGGAACAAGGAGAACAAGGAGGAACAAGGAGAACAAGGAGAACAAGGAGGAACAAGGAGGAACAAGGAGGAACAAGGAAACAGGACGAGGAGAACAAGGAGAACAAGGAGAACAAGGAGGAATAAGGAGGAACAAGGAGAACAAGGAGGAACAAGGAGGAACAAGGAGAACAAGGAGGAACAAGGAGAACAAGGAGAACAAGGAGGAACAAGGAGAACAAGGAGAACAAGGAGGAACAAGGAGAACAAGGAGAACAAGGAGGAACAAGGAAACAGGACGAGGAGAACAAGGAGGAACAAGGAGGAACAAGGAGAACAAGGAGGAACAAGGAGAACAAGGAGGAACAAGGAGAACAAGGAGGAACAAGGAGAACAAGGAGAACAAGGAGGAACAAGGAGAACAAGGAGAACAAGGAGGAACAAGGAAACAGGACGAGGAGAACAAGGAGGAACAAGGAAACAGGACGAGGAGAACAAGGAGGAACAAGGAGAACAAGGAGAACAAGGAGGAACAAGGAGAACAAGGAGGAACAAGGAGAACAAGGAGGAACAAGGAGAACAAGGAGAACAAGGAGGAACAAGGAGAACAAGGAGAACAAGGAGGAACAAGGAGAACAAGGAGAACAAGGAGGAACAAGGAGAACAAGGAGAACAAGGAGAACAAGGAGAACAAGGAGGAACAAGGAGAACAAGGAGGAACAAGGAGAACAAGGAGGAACAAGGAGAACAAGGAGGAACAAGGAGAACAAGGAGGAACAAGGAGAACAAGGAGAACAAGGAGGAACAAGGAGAACAAGGAGAACAAGGAGGAACAAGGAAACAGGACGAGGAGAACAAGGAGGAACAAGGAGAACAAGGAGGAACAAGGAGGAACAAGGAGAACAAGGAGGAACAAGGAGAACAAGGAGGAACAAGGAGAACAAGGAGGAACAAGGAGAACAAGGAGAACAAGGAGGAACAAGGAGAACAAGGAGAACAAGGAGGAACAAGGAGAACAAGGAGAACAAGGAGGAACAAGGAAACAGGACGAGGAGAACAAGGAGGAACAAGGAGAACAAGGAGGAACAAGGAGAACAAGGAGAACAAGGAGGAACAAGGAGAACAAGGAGAACAAGGAGGAACAAGGAGAACAAGGAGGAACAAGGAGAACAAGGAGGAACAAGGAGAACAAGGAGAACAAGGAGGAACAAGGAGGAACAAGGAGAACAAGGAGAACAAGGAGGAACAAGGAGAACAAGGAGAACAAGGAGGAACAAGGAGAACAAGGAGGAACAAGGAGAACAAGGAGAACAAGGAGGAACAAGGAGGAACAAGGAGAACAAGGAGGAACAAGGAGAACAAGGAGAACAAGGAGGAACAAGGAGGAACAAGGAGGAACAAGGAAACAGGACGAGGAGAACAAGGAGAACAAGGAGAACAAGGAGGAATAAGGAGGAACAAGGAGAACAAGGAGGAACAAGGAGAACAAGGAGGAACAAGGAGAACAAGGAGGAACAAGGAGAACAAGGAGGAACAAGGAGAACAAGGAGAACAAGGAGGAACAAGGAGAACAAGGAGAACAAGGAGGAACAAGGAAACAGGACGAGGAGAACAAGGAGGAACAAGGAGAACAAGGAGGAACAAGGAGGAACAAGGAGAACAAGGAGGAACAAGGAGAACAAGGAGAACAAGGAGGAACAAGGAGGAACAAGGAGAACAAGGAGGAACAAGGAGAACAAGGAGGAACAAGGAGAACAAGGAGGAACAAGGAGAACAAGGAGGAACAAGGAGAACAAGGAGGAACAAGGAGAACAAGGAGGAACAAGGAGAACAAGGAGGAACAAGGAGAACAAGGAGAACAAGGAGGAACAAGGAGAACAAGGAGAACAAGGAGGAACAAGGAGAACAAGGAGAACAAGGAGGAACAAGGAAACAGGACGAGGAGAACAAGGAGGAACAAGGAGAACAAGGAGGAACAAGGAGAACAAGGAGAACAAGGAGGAACAAGGAGAACAAGGAGAACAAGGAGGAACAAGGAGAACAAGGAGGAACAAGGAGGAACAAGGAGAACAAGGAGGAACAAGGAGAACAAGGAGGAACAAGGAGAACAAGGAGGAACAAGGAGAACAAGGAGAACAAGGAGGAACAAGGAGAACAAGGAGAACAAGGAGGAACAAGGAAACAGGACGAGGAGAACAAGGAGGAACAAGGAGAACAAGGAGGAACAAGGAGGAACAAGGAGAACAAGGAGGAACAAGGAGAACAAGGAGGAACAAGGAGAACAAGGAGGAACAAGGAGAACAAGGAGGAACAAGGAGAACAAGGAGAACAAGGAGGAACAAGGAGAACAAGGAGAACAAGGAGGAACAAGGAGAACAAGGAGAACAAGGAGGAACAAGGAAACAGGACGAGGAGAACAAGGAGGAACAAGGAGAACAAGGAGGAACAAGGAGAACAAGGAGGAACAAGGAGAACAAGGAGAACAAGGAGGAACAAGGAGAACAAGGAGGAACAAGGAGAACAAGGAGGAACAAGGAGAACAAGGAGAACAAGGAGGAACAAGGAGGAACAAGGAGAACAAGGAGAACAAGGAGGAACAAGGAGAACAAGGAGAACAAGGAGGAACAAGGAGAACAAGGAGGAACAAGGAGAACAAGGAGAACAAGGAGGAACAAGGAGGAACAAGGAGAACAAGGAGGAACAAGGAGAACAAGGAGAACAAGGAGGAACAAGGAGGAACAAGGAGGAACAAGGAAACAGGACGAGGAGAACAAGGAGAACAAGGAGGAACAAGGAGAACAAGGAGGAACAAGGAGGAACAAGGAGAACAAGGAGAACAAGGAGGAACAAGGAGAACAAGGAGAACAAGGAGGAACAAGGAAACAGGACGAGGAGAACAAGGAGGAACAAGGAGAACAAGGAGGAACAAGGAGAACAAGGAGAACAAGGAGGAACAAGGAGGAACAAGGAGAACAAGGAGGAACAAGGAAACAGGACGAGGAGAAAGCAGAGAAGATCATGTCAGGACATAAAAGCACAGAGTCTTGTAGCGTCAGAGCCACGACGATGGAGTGAAAATCTGACACGTGTCACTTTTATCTTTAAAATGTAAAGGATTTCATCAAATATATTAAGGATTTTATAAAAGAGTTCCATTCCTTCGGGTCATTTCTGACCAACATTTGTTTTTCTAAAAACTCCACAAAATATCATTTTTATGATTCATTAAAGCCCTGAGGACAGACTGTGTGAAGGACAAGAGCAGGATATGGACCTTTAAAGCTCTGAGGACAGACTGTGTGAAGGACAAGAGCAGGATATGGACCTTTAAAGCTCTGAGGACAGACTGTGTGAAGGACAAGAGCAGGATATGGACCTTTAAAGCCCTGAGGACAGACTGTGTGAAGGAAAGAGCAGGATATGGTCCTTTAAAGCTCTGAGGACACAGTTACATCTCGAGTAGAAATAATAAAACATTTCAGGAGCTGAACTCAAAGATATTTCTATTTTCTCTTAAATATTGTTGACAAATGTGTCAGCGCTTCAGCTGAGATAACTCCGCCCACCTCACAGTGTGGCATATCAAGATACTGATTAGACAGCAGGACTATCACACAGACGTGACAGTGTTTTATGGGGTCTGGGCCACAAACCGCGGCCCAAACACACCGACGTGTGGCCCACTGAGCCGGTGTGGGACGGACGTGTGGCCCACTGAGCCGGTGTGGGACGGACGTGTGGCCCACTGAGCCGGTGTGGGACGGACGTGTGGCCCACTGAGCCGGTGTGGGACGGACGTGTGGCCCACTGAGCCGGTGTGGGACGGACGTGTGGCCCACTGAGCCGGTGTGGGACGGACGTGTGGCCCACTGAGCCGGTGTGGCCCACTGTGTGGCCCACTGAGCCGGTGTAAGACGGGTGTGTGGCCCACTGAGCCGGTGTGGCCCACTGTGTGGCCCACTGAGCCGGTGTGGCCCACTGTGTGGCCCACTGAGCCGGTGTAAGACGGGTGTGTGGCCCACTGAGCCGGTGTGGGACGGACGTGTGGCCCACTGAGCCGGTGTGGCCCACTGTGTGGCCCACTGAGCCGGTGTGGCCCACTGTGTGGCCCACTGTGTGGCTGAGTTTTAAGAGAAACAAAAGGACGACGACAGAAGCTCGAAGGGACACTTTGTCTTTTCTTGCATCATTCGTCAAAACCTGCTCAAACAAACTCATCGACCGACGAAGTGATAAAACGTACATCTCCAGAACAGTTTTGAGCTGCTCCAGTTTGGATTTCTTCTCCTCGATCTCACAGTCCGTGTGCTGCCCCAGCTCCACCAGCAGCAGGCGCGCGATGTCCAGAACCTCCTGAGAACAGAAGATCAGCCGTGAGCAACGCACAAATCTGCAGGACCAGCCAGAAGGTCCACAAGAGTCTGCAGGACCAACCAGAAGGTCCACAAGAGTCTGCAGGACCAGCCAGAAGGTCCACAAGAGTCTGCAGGACCAACCAGAAGGTCCACAAGAGTCTGCAGGACCAGCCAGAAGGTCCTGCAGGTCCTGGTCCTGGCCCTGGCCCTGGTCCTGGTCTCAGTCCTGGTCCTGGTCTGACCTGCAGTTGTTTCGGTTTCTTCAGCTTCAGTTTCCCGCTTTTATATCCTCCGTATTTGTCAAACAGCTCAAAGAACCTGAAACAGAACAGAGTCTGGTTATGATCCGGGCCTGGTCTGGTCTGGTCTGGTTATGATCCGGGCCTGGTCTGTCCTGGTCCTGGTCTAGTCTGGTCTGGTCCTGGTCCTGGTCTGGTTATGATCCGGGCCTGGTCTGTCCTGGTCTGGTCTGGTCCTGGTCTGGTTATGATCCGGGCCTGGTCTGGTCTGGTTATGATCCGGGCCTGGTCTGTCCTGGTCCTGGTCCTGGTCTGGTCTGGTCTGGTCTGGTCTGGTCTGGTCTGGTCTGGTCCTGGTCCTGGTCCTGGTCCTGGTCCTGGTCTGGTCTGGTCTGGTTATGATCCGGGTTGGACTCACAGCGGGTGTCTGACTTCCATCTTCATTTTCTGTTTGGGCGTTCTGTCTCCGTGTCGCACGATGGCGATGACACAACGCAGCTCCATCCTGGAACAAACAAACACATAAACAAACAAACAAACAAACAAACAAACAAACACACACATAAACAAACAAACACATAAACAAACAAACACATAAACAAACAAACACATAAACAAACAAACACATAAACAAACAAACAAACACATAAACAAACACATAAACAAACACATAAACAAACAAACACATAAACAAACAAACACATAAACAAACAAACAATAAACAAACAAACAAACACATAAACAAACACATAAACAAACAAACAAACACATAAACAAACAAACAAACACATAAACAAACACATAAACAAACAAACACATAAACAAACAAACAAACACATAAACAAACACATAAACAAACAAACACATAAACAAACAAACACATAAACAAACAAACACATAAACAAACAAACAATAAACAAACAAACAAACAAACACATAAACAAACAAACACATAAACAAACAAACACATAAATAAACAAACACACACAAACAAACAATCACAAACAAACAAACACATAAACAAACAAACACATAAACAAACAAACACATAAACAAACAAACAAACACATAAACAAACAAACACATAAACAAACACATAAACAAACAAACAAACACAAACAAACAAACAAACAAACACATAAACAAACACATAAACAAACAAACAAACACATAAACAAACAAACAAACACATAAACAAACAAACACATAAACAAACAAACACATAAACAAACAAACAAACACATAAACAAACAAACACATTTTCCGATCACTACTTCCTGTCATTTTAAACTTTTATTTATCAAATTTTCTTCA
Source organism: Rhinogobius similis (assembly GCA_019453435.1). Lineage (NCBI taxonomy): Eukaryota > Metazoa > Chordata > Actinopteri > Gobiiformes > Gobiidae > Rhinogobius > Rhinogobius similis. Next base: position 123,874 of record CM033628.1, on the reverse strand, counting down.
CAAACTGCACCTTCACAGACGTCAAACTATGATAAATATTTACCACAGGTGCCCTCCCACCAAACGGAGCAGTTCAACTCAGCAAACAGCTCCCCCTGGTGGACAATCACTGCAGCTGCAACACGGGACTTAAACCCGACACTACTGTACTGTACTGTAGTACTTGTACTGTAGTACTTGCACTACTATAGTACTTGTAGGACTTGTACTTGTAGTTCTTGCAGTACTTGTACTATAGTAGTACTTGTACTTGTAGTACTTGTACTGTAGTACTTGTACTGTAGTACTTGTACTATAGTAGTACTTGTACTTGTAGTAATTGTAGTACTTGTACTGTAGTACTTGTAGTACTTGTACTGTAGTACTTGCAGTACTTGTACTATAGTAGTACTTGTACTGTAGTACTTGTACTATAGTAGTACTTGTACTTGTAGTACTTGTACTGTAGTACTTGTAGTACTTGCAGTACTCACATGGTGCCGGAGGTGGTGGGGACGATGGGGATGTCCTCTGACTCCAGAGGGACCGACCAGGGCAGGTGCAGCTGAGGAGCCAAGTGTCTCATCAACAGGTTTCTGTGGAAACAGCACACGTCAGGAGCGTCCCTGTCTGTCAGGCGCGTCCCTGAGTGTCAGGAGCGTCCCTGTATGTCAGGCGTGTCCCTGTGTGTCAGGAGCGTCCCCGTGTGTCAGGAGCGTCCCCGTGTGTCAGGAGCGTCCCCGTGTGTCAGGAGCGTCCCCGTGTGTCAGGAGCGTCCCTGTATGTCAGGCGTGTCCCTGTGTGTCAGGAGCGTCCCCGTGTGTCAGGAGCGTCCCCGTGTGTCAGGAGCGTCCCCGTATGTCAGGAGCGTCCCCGTGTGTCAGGAGCGTCCCCGTGTGTCAGGAGCGTCCCCGTGTGTCAGGAGCGTCCCCGTGTGTCAGGAGCGTCCCTGTGTCAGGTGTGTCCCTGTGTGTCAGGAGCGTCCCTGTGTGTCAGGTGTGTCCCTGTGTGTCAGGAGCGTCCCCGTGTGTCAGGAGCGTCCCCGTGTGTCAGGAGCGTCCCCGTGTGTCAGGAGCGTCCCTGTGTCAGGTGTGTCCCTGTGTGTCAGGAGCGTCCCTGTGTGTCAGGTGTGTCCCTGTGTGTCCCTGTGTGTCAGGAGCGTCCCTGTGTGTCAGGTGTGTCCCTGTGTGTCAGGAGCGTCCCTGTGTGTCAGGTGCGGACTAATCCAGGACCAAGACCGGGATTAGACCCTGGACCAAGTCCAGATTCAGTCCCAGGGGAAGTCTGAATGTAACATGAGCCGATGGAAAAAGAGCCTGAAATAACAGGACAGAGTCCTCCTGGGACCAGACTCTGGACCGGACTGTGGACCGGACTGTGGACCGGACTGTGGACCGGACTGTGGACCGGACTGTGGACCGGACTCTGGACCGGACTCTGGACCGGACTCTGGACATTTCTCTGTTTAAACCCCGCCCACTGCTCCTATTGGTCAGGCTCTGAGTGAGTGACAGCTGGATTTGACCAGTCATAGGTCTGGAGTCTGGATCTGGTCCAGACTGGATCAGGTTTTACGTCCCATAAAGATCCGGTTACAGACCGGGACTAAACCAGGTCTGACTTTTACAGTTTGTTTGCTCCAACTGTCAGCACCACGAGGCCCCTCCCCCACGGCAACAGAGTACTCAGTACTAGTACTAGAGTACTTCAGTAGTACTTCAGTAGTACTTCAGTAATAGTAGTAGTAGTAGTAGTAGTAGTAGTAGTAGCAGTAGTAGTAGTAGTAGTAGTAGTAGTACTAGTAGCAGTAGCAGTAGTAGTAGTAGTAGTAGTAGTAGTAGTACTAGTAGCAGTAGCAGTAGTAGTAGTAGTAGTAGTAGTAGTAGTAGTAGTAGTAGTAGTAGTAGTAGTAGTAGTAGTAGTAGTAGTAGTAGTAGTAGTAGTACTAGTAGCAGTAGCAGTAGTAGTAGTAGTAGTAGTAGTAGTACTAGTAGCGAGCCCGTTGACAGGGAGGCGGTGCTGTTGTCCCAGGCCTCAGGACTTAGGGCCCATCAGGACGTCCTCCATATTTATAATTCATTTTATTTCAATTCATTCATAAACTATTTCATTCAAATCTCATTTTCTACTAAAAACTGTCTGAAAAACCAAATATAAGATGCTACAAATCGAAATATTTTCTTCTATGGCACAACCCAACCCCCCCGTCTTAAAATGGTTTGGTCCTCGCACTGTGCAGCTACGTGTCCCTGTAAACCACAAACCACAGCAGCACGACACACATCAAACTATTGAACGTGGGACAATAACGGACGGTCCAGCTCCAGTGAAACCTCAGGCGCGTGACACAGAAGGGAGCGACGTCAGGACGGTCCCGGGGCAGGAGGCGTGTCCCAGGCACCGGCAGGAGAGCGAGCGGTCAGAGCGTGTTTCTCACAGCTTTATCTTTTACAGAACGACGTCAAAGCGATGAAGGAGGAAACACAAACCGAGGAGAAACAGAACAAACCGAGACGGAGGGAAAGTGAGAGGAGCTGCAGCCGCCGGAGAGAAAACCCTGAGTGGGACGGGCCGTGTCCCCTCATGGGAGAGAAAACCCTGAGTGGGACGGGCCGTGTCCCCTCATGGGAGAGAAAACCCTGAGTGGGACGGGCCGTGTCCCCTCATGGGAGAGAAAACCCTGAGTGGGACGGGCCGTGTCCCCTCATGGGAGAGAAAACCCTGAGTGGGACGGGCCGTGTCCCCTCATGGGAGAGAAAACCCTGAGTGGGACGGGCCGTGTCCCAGTGGCTGAACCGTGCCGTCCAAAGATTAGATTCCACAGACGTCAGAGACGCAAGCACTTTGTGCAGTTTAGCATTTTCCAAAGGCAGGTGCACCCAACCCCCGGGCCGCGGCCCACTGTGGTCCCGACCCGGGCCGCGGCCCACTGTAGTCCCGACCCGGGCCGCGGCCCACTGTGGTCCCCGACCCCTGGGCCGCGGCCCACTGTGGTCCCGACCCCTGGGCCGCGGCCCACTGTACTGTGTAGTTATAGATTGTTGAATTGCTGTTTAGCTGTGATTTATTGTTTGTGACGCTGTAAGTACGACTGGGGCGGGGGGGGCACATGGGGGGGCCCATGTGAGGCCTTGTCCTGGGCCCCAGCAGGTCTGTCCACTGGCCTGAGGAGTAGTAGTAGTAGTAGTAGTAGTCACGGGCGTAAAATACGGGGGGGATAGGGGGGTTACAACCCCCCCAATATTTTGATCTAGTACATTCAACCCCCCCAATATTTCAGACCATTTTTAATATTAAATCATATACTATATGTTATTTGTTAAAAGGAAATCTCCAGGAGTAGTTAAAACAATTAAATCAACAACAAAAATATTACTTTTTGACTACGCACCCCCCTCTCAGCTGTAGACGTGGTATCGCCCTCTCTCACCCCTCCCTCTCCTGTCTCTGTCAGTGCGGCGTGTGTCTGTCGTCAGTCAGATTAAGAAGTCGATAGTTTTGACCATGTTTTAACGGCTATGAGGTGAGGGCGTAGTGCTTCACTGAGTCAAAGGACTTCACAATATTCTCTCGCATTTGGAGACCAATGTTGCGTTTGGCGTTCACAAACTACACTTTTATCAAACTAGAATTCTACAGTGACACACACCTCTCCTCGCCTGTAGAGGCGCTGCATAACAGAATTGCACAGTGAAACATCGAGGAAGAGACTCGACTTCTCCGTTGGCCTGGTTGGCTTCTGCATGATCCGCGTCACAGCTAAACAAACACGAAGCGGCTGCAGCGTTGTTGGACTTTATATAGTTTTTGTTTTTATGGATCTATCCCAAGACCAACCCCACATGTGTGAGCGACAGCCCAAATGTACTTTCATTGTGAGGCGAAGAGATGAGTGAGACGAAAATGAGTAAGTAGTTGAGTAGTATATTCACTAAATAAGTGCTCTGAAAGTTTGTCTATGTCATCTGCGCGTGTAGACTAGTTGTACAGCTTAATAATGGATGAATATAGACTTTTCCACATCTAAGCCAGCAATAGGTTACTTTTGGTTTTTGGGGTTTATTTAGCCGTATAACTTTTTATGTAAATAAACCCTGAAAACTGTGATCTATGTTCATGTGATCATAATCTGGCGTTGTCCTGCTTCTTGGCATGTGTCGTCATTTATCCTGTTATCGATCTCAAACGAGGAGTTTGTTTTGATTCCGAGCCTCACGTGCATCATAGCGCGTCGTGGATCATTAGATTTGGTTTCGCTCTTTGTTTAGGATCAGCGTTTGCTTGCGCATTTACAATTACCCAAACGAACCGAACTATCGAGGCAATCGAATCCTGTTTCGGCTGTGAGTTTATGTTGAGTTGTTATTGTCCGACTCGGACCGCGTCTGTGGGATGTTGATGGTGCGCGCTGTGGTGTAGTAGAGCTGTTCCAACCGCACTGTGGTAACACTTTCTGCGTACGGTCGCATGAGATAATCAGTGGTCCACAACCTTTTTATCACCGCGGACCGGTCAAGGCTTGACAACTTTACTGCGGCCCGGTAGGGGAGGGGCGTTTATCATAATAAACGTGAATCCACTGTGTACCTGTTTTTTTCTTTAAAAATAGTCCAGGGGCTGCTTGTTTATTAATCCAGGTGCTTGGTCTCTAAGTGAAGCAGCTTTGAAGGCTTCATTGCCTCATTAGAGCTGTAGGATTCACGTAGGATTCACGTAGGATTCACGTAGGATTCACGTAGGATTCACGTAGGATTCACGTAGGATTCACGTAGGACTCCTGGTATTGTCTTGTTTCTGACTCGTTTTGTTGCTTGAGGGTTAAATTTTAGCTCAAGTGACCGAGATGTAACCATCATCGGGCCAAAAATTCAAGCCTGACCCGCTGAGCCCGCGCGGATACTGTCCGAGCCCGAGTCATTTGCTGCAAGATTCGACCCGAACCCGACCCAGGACCGCGCGGATACTGTCCGAACCGACCCAGGTCCGCGCACGTGTAGAACCGGAGTTACGTAAACTCTGAGTTCCTGCAGAGGTTTATTGGCAGAATAAGTGCCTGACAGGGCTTCAAGTGTTTAGTGTTCTACCTGCACCAACGGGACGCCTCCTGTACCAGACGGGCCTGTTCCTCCGCTGACGCTGGCCCACATGAGCTCTCTCCCCCGCTCCTTTCGTCTCTCTTTCTCCTCCGCTGCTCTCTCTCTCTCTCTCCTCCGCTCGTGTAGTAGCCGCGCTTTCATGAACGTCTTTTCTCACGTCACATATTTTGACACTTTATTCGAGGATGAGGAGGAGCATCACAGCACTGGCTGCTCACGCGCTCTTTCGCCGTGGAGCGCATGTTACGCACGTGTGCGTCTCTGCCCCCTGGGCCGCCGACTCAGCCCGACAGCAGAGCGGAAAATGTGGACCCGAACCGGCCCGAATTGCGGGCCGGCCCGGTCCAAATTGATCCACGGACCGGCCCGGGACCACTGAGATAGATGACATAGAAAGGAATATGTTTTGTCCGATACACAGCCATTTGCCTGTAGCCTCTCGACCCCCCCAAAGTTGAAGCCAAAGTTACGCCCTTGGTAGTAGTACTGACCCGAGTACTTTGGCGCAGTCGTCGTAGTACTGCAGTAGTAGTAGTAGTAGTACTGACCCGAGTACTTTGGCGCAGTCGTCGTAGTACTGCAGTAGTAGTAGTAGTAGTACTGACCCGAGTACTTTGGCGCAGTCGTCGTAGTACTGCAGTAGTAGTAGTAGTAGTAGTACTGACCCGAGTACTTTGGCGCAGTCGTCGTAGTACTGCAGTAGTAGTAGTAGTAGTAGTAGTACTGACCCGAGTACTTTGGCGCAGTCGTCGTAGTACTTCATGGAGTTCTTGACGAAGCTGAAGCCGTTGACGTCGCAGACAAACGAGTGGCCGTTCGCTCGGAGAAGGTCGAAGCCACAAACCGTTTGCTGAAAACAACGAACACAAAGTGAGTCCAACGTCTGAGACGACCAACCAACCAACATGAGTTCAATGGGACAGAGATCACCGTCCCACGAAGAACATGAACCAACATGAGTTCAATGGGACAGAGACCTGAAGCTCAAACGTCTGGACACTTTATACCACACTCTGAGGCCCACAGGAGGTCTGAGGCCCACAGGAGGTCTGAGGCCCACAGGAGGTCTGAGGCCCACAGGAGGTCTGAGGCCCACAGGAGGTCTGAGGCCCACAGGAGCTCTGAGGCCCACAGGAGCTCTGAGGCCCACAGGAGGTCTGAGGCCCACAGGAGGTCTGAGGCCCACAGGAGCTCTGAGGCCCACAGGAGCTCTGAGGCCCACAGGAGGTCTGAGGCCCACAGGAGGTCTGAGGCCCACAGGAGCTCTGAGGCCCACAGGAGGTCTGAGGCCCACAGGAGCTCTGAGGCCCACAGGAGGTCTGAGGCCCACAGGAGGTCTGAGGCCCACAGGAGGTCTGAGGCCCACAGGAGGTCTGAGGCCCACAGGAGGTCTGAGGCCCACAGGAGGTCTGAGGCCCACAGGAGGTCTGAGGCCCACAGGAGCTCTGTGTTCAGTGGATAAATGTGAATGGAAAAATTGTCCTGGTCCTGGTCTGGTCCTGGTCCTGGTCCTGGTCTCAGTCCTGGTCCTGGTCCTGGTCTGGTCCTGGTCCTGGTCCTGGTCCTGGTCTCAGTCCTGGTCTCTGGTCTCTGGTCTCTGGTCTCTGGTCTCTGGTCCTGATCTGGTCTCTGGTCTGGTCCTGGTCCTGGTCCTGGTATATAGTCCTGGTCTAGTCCTGGTCCTGGTCCTGGTCTCAGTCCCAGTCTCAGTCCTGGTCCTGGTCCTGTACCTTGAAGGCCAGGCAGACCTTGCGGGCCACCAGCTTCTCCAGGGCCGTCAGCATCACCGGGTATCGAACCTCTTTCCCTTCAGAGTCTCGCTCCACTTTTCCGTCCAGAGCCGGAGATTTACGAGCCTCAGCGTGGGCGTAGTCTGGGCCCACGGTGTACACCTGCCGACAGGGGCGGGAGGGGCGACAGGTGAGGCAGAGGGGGCCACAGGGGGCCACAGGGGGCAGAGGGGGCCACAGGGGGCAGAGGGGGCCACAGGGGGCAGAGGGGGCCACAGGGGGCAGAGGGGGCCACAGGGGGCAGAGGGGAGCCACAGGGGGCAGAGGGGGGGCAGAGGGGGGGCCACAGGGGGCAGAGGGGGCCACAGGGGGCAGAGGGGGCCACAGGGGGCAGAGGGGGGGCCACAGGGGGCAGAGGGGGGGCCACAGGGGGCAGAGGGGGGGGCCACAGGGGCAGGGGGGGCCACAGGAGGCAGAGGGGGCCACAGGGGGCAGAGGGGGCCACAGGGGGCAGAGGGGGCAGAGTGGGCCACAGGGGGCAGAGGGGGCCACAGGAGGCAGAGGGGGCCACAGGGGGCAGAGGGGGCCACAGGGGGCAGAGGGGGCCACAGGGGGCAGAGGGGGGGCCACAGGGGGCAGAGGGGGCCACAGGGGGCAGAGGGGGCCACAGGGGGCAGAGGGGGCCACAGGAGGCAGAGGGGGCCACAGGGGCAGAGAGGGGCCACAGGGGGCAGAGGGGGCCACAGGGGGCCAGAGGGGGCCACAGGGGGCAGAGGGGGGGCCACAGGGGGCAGAGGGGGGGCCACAGGGGGCAGAGGGGGCGACAGGTGAGGCAGAGGGGGCCACAGGGGGCAGAGGGGGCCACAGGCCACAGGGGGCAGAGGGGGGGCCACAGGGGGCAGAGGGGGCGACAGGTGAGGCAGAGGGGGCCACAGGGGGCAGAGGGGGCCACAGGGGGCAGAGGGGGCCACAGGGGGCAGAGAGGGCCACAGGGGGCAGAGGGGGCCACAGGGGGCAGAGGGGGGACCACAGGGGGCCAGAGGGGGCAACAGGGGGCCACAGGGGGCAGACGGGGCCACAGGGGGCCACAGGGGGCCACAGGGGGCAGAGGGGGCCACAGGGGGCAGAGGGGGCCACAGGGGGCAGACGGGGCCACAGGGGGCCACAGGGGGCAGAGGGGGCCACAGGGGGCAGAGGGGGCCACAGGGGGCAGAGGGGGCCACAGGGGGCAGAGGGGGCCACAGGGGGCAGAGAGGGGGCCACAGGGGGCAGAGGGGGCCACAGGGGGCCAGAGGGGGCCAGAGGGGGCAGAGGGGGCCACAGGGGCAGAGGGGGCCACAGGGGGCAGAGGGGGCCACAGGGGGCAGAGAGGGCCACAGGGGGCAGAGGGGGCCACAGGGGCCACAGGGGGCCACAGGGGGCAGAGGGGGGGCCACAGGGGCCAGAGGGGGCCACAGGGGGCAGAGGGGGTCACAGGGGGCAGAGGAGGGGCCACAGGGGGCAGAGGGGGCCACAGGGGGCAGAGGGGGGGCCACAGGGGGCAGAGGGGGCCACAGGGGGGGAAGAGAGGGCCACAGGGGGGAGTGGGGGCCACAGGGGGCAGAGGGGGCCACAGGGGGGGCCACAGGGGGGGAGCCACAGGGGCAGAGGGGGCCACAGGGGGAAGAGGGGGCCACAGGGGGCAGAGGGGGCCACAGGGGGCAGAGGGGGGGCCACAGGGGGCAGAGGGGGGGCCACAGGGGGCAGAGGGGGCCACAGGGGGCAGAGGGGGCCACAGGGGGCAGAGGGGGCCACAGGGGGCAGAGGGGGGGCCACAGGGGGCAGAGGGGGCCACAGGGGGCAGAGGGGGCCACAGGGGGCAGACGGGGCCACAGGGGGCCACAGGGGGCAGAGGGGGCCACAGGGGGCCAGAGGGGGCCGTGGTTACCTTGACGTCGGTTCCGTCCGTGGGCATAAACTCTTCGTAGATGTAGGAGCCTGTTTTCCTGACGCTGCTCTCAGGGGAATAAACACTGCTCCTGCTGCCGATCTGAGGACACCAAAAACCATCAGAGAACACCAAAAACCATCAGAGAACACCAAAAACCATCAGATAACACCAAAAAACCATCAGAGAAAACCAAAAAAACATCAGAGAACACCAAAAACCATCAGAGAACACCAAAAACCATCAGATAACACCAAAAAAACATCAGAGAACACCAAAAACCATCAGAGAACACCAAAAACCATCAGATAACACCAAAAAAACCATCAGAGAAAACCAAAAAAACATCAGAGAACACCAAAAACCATCAGAGAACACCAAAAACCATCAGAGAACACCAAAAAACCATCAGAGAAAACAAAAAAACATCACAGAACACCAAAAAAACATCAGAGAACACCAAAAACCATCAGAGAACACCAAAAAACCATCAGAGAAAACCAAAAAAACATCAGAGAACACAAAAAAAACATCAGAACACCAAAAAACATCAGAGAACACCAAAAAACATCAGAACACCAAAAAAACATCAGAGAACACAAAAAAAACATCAGAACACCAAAAACCATCAGAGAACACCAAAAACCATCAGAGAACACCAAAAACCATCAGAGAACACCAAAAACCATCAGAGAACACCAAAAACCATCAGAGAACACCAAAAACCATCAGAGAACACCAAAAACCATCAGAGAACACCAAAAACCATCAGAGAACACCAAAAACCATCAGAGAACACCAAAAAACATCAGAGAACACCAAAAACCATCAGAGAACACCAAAAACCATCAGAGAACACCAAAAAAACATCAGAGAACACCAAAAACCATCAGAGAACACCAAAAACCATCAGATAACACCAAAAAACCATCAGAGAAAACCAAAAAACCATCAGAGAACACCAAAAACCATCAGAGAACACCAAAAACCATCAGATAACACCAAAAAACCATCAGAGAAAACCAAAAAAACATCATAGAACACCAAAAACCATCAGAGAACACCAAAAACCATCAGATAACACCAAAAAACCATCAGAGAAAACCAAAAAAACATCAGAGAACACCAAAAACCATCAGAGAACACCAAAAACCATCAGAGAACACCAAAAAACCATCAGAGAAAACCAAAAAAACATCAGAGAACACCAAAAAAACATCAGAACACCAAAACCATCAGAGAACACCAAAAACCATCAGAGAACACCAAAAACCATCAGAGAAAACCAAAAAACATCAGAGAACACCAAAACCATCAGAGAACACCAAAAACCATCAGAGAACACCAAAAACCATCAGAGAACACCAAAACATCAGAGAACACCAAAACCATCAGAGAACACCAAAAACCATCAGAGAACACCAAAACATCAGAGAACACCAAAAACCATCAGAGAACACCAAAAACATCAGAGAACACCAAAAACCATCAGAGAACACCAAAAACCATCAGAGAACACCAAAACCATCAGATAACACCAAAACCATCAGAGAACACCAAAAACCATCAGAGAACACCAAAAACCATCAGAGAACACCAAAAACCATCAGAGAACACCAAAAACCATCAGATAACACCAAAAACCATCAGAGAAACCAAAAAACATCAGAGAACACCAAAACCATCAGAGAACACCAAAACCATCAGATAACACCAAAAACCATCAGAGAAACCAAAAACCATCAGAGAACACCAAAACCATCAGAGAACACCAAAAACCATCAGAGAACACCAAAAACCATCAGAGAACACCAAAAACCATCAGAGAACACCAAAAACCATCAGAGAACACCAAAAACCATCAGAGAACACCAAAAACCATCAGAGAACACCAAAAAACATCAGAGAACACCAAAAAAACATCAGAGAACACCAAAAAAACATCAGAGAACACCAAAAACCATCAGAGAACACCAAAAAACCATCAGAGAACACCAGAAAACCATCAGAGAACACAAAAAAAACATCAGAACACCAAAAAACATCAGAGAACACCAAAAAACATCAGAACACCAAAAAAACATCAGAGAACACAAAAAAAACATCAGAACACCAAAAACCATCAGAGAACACCAAAAACCATCAGAACACCAAAAACCATCAGAGAACACCAAAAACCATCAGAGAACACCAAAAACCATCAGAGAACACCAAAAACCATCAGAGAACACCAAAAACCATCAGAGAACACCAAAAACCATCAGAGAACACCAAAAACCATCAGAACACCAAAAACCATCAGAGAACACCAAAAACCATCAGAGAACACCAAAAACCATCAGAGAACACCAAAAACCATCAGAGAACACCAAAAAACATCAGAGAACACCAAAAACACCATCAGAGGAGAGCCTCTGACTGCCGCCCCCTGCTGACGTTCCCTCCTCCTCTCCCTCCCCTCCCCCCCCCCCTCTCCCTCCTCCCTCCTCTCCCTCCCCCCTCCCCCTCACCTTCCTGAAGAGCCTCTGACTGCCGCCCCCTGCTGACGTTCCCTCCTCTCCCTCCTCTCCCTCCTCCTCTCCCTCCCCTCCTCTCCCTCCCCCTCCTCTCCCCCCTCCCCCCTCCCTCCTCCTCCCCCCTCCCCCTCACCTTCCTGAAGAGCCTCTGACTGCCGCCCCCTGCTGACGTGGGGTAGTAAATGTAAACGTTGTGATCTTCGGCACAAACCGGTTTCTCCACAAACGGTTTATGAAACACTTCCCCGTTCACCTCCACGTGGTCCTCACACTCCACCAGGTTACACTCTGTGGACACAAACCGGGTCAGAACCGGGTCTGAGTCAGGTCTGAGTCGGGTCTGAGTCGGGTCTGAGTCGGGTCTGAGTCGGGTCTGAGTCGGGTCTGAGTCGGGTCTGAGCCGCGTCTGAGTCGGGTCTGAGTCGGGTCTGAGCCGGGTCTGAGCCGGGTCTGAGTCGGGTCTGAGTCGGGTCTGAGCCGGGTCTGAGTCGGGTCTGAGCCGGGTCTGAGCCGGGTCTGAGCCGGGTCTGAGTCGGGTCTGAGCCGGGTCTGAGTCGGGTCTGAGTCGGGTCTCAGTTCTTACCCTCGGGTCGGTCCAGGTCCCGGTCCAGGTCTCGGTTCTTACCCTCGGGTCGGTCCAGGTCTCAGTTCTTACCCTCGGGTCGGTCCAGGTCTCAGTTCAGGTCTCGGTTCTTACCCTCGGGTCGGTCCGGGTCCCGGTTCAGGTCTCAGTTCTTACCCTCGGGTCGGTCCAGGTCTCAGTTCTTACCCTCGGGTCGGTCCGGGTCTCGGTCCAGGTCTCAGTTCTTACCCTCGGGTCGGTCCGGGTCTCGGTCCAGGTCTCAGTTCTTACCCTCGGGTCGGTCCGGGTCTCGGTCCAGGTCTCGGTTCTTACCCTCGGGTCGGTCCGGGTCTCGGTCCAGGTCTCAGTTCTTACCCTCGGGTCGGTCCAGGTCTCAGTTCTTACCCTCGGGTCGGTCCGGGTCCCGGTCCAGGTCTCAGTTCTTACCCTCGGGTCGGTCCGGGTCCCGGTCCAGGTCTCAGTTCTTACCCTCGGGTCGGTCCGGGTCTCGGTCCAGGTCTCGGTTCTTACCCTCAGGTCGGTCCGGGTCTCGGTCCAGGTCTCAATTCTTACCCTCAGGTCGGTCCAGGTCTCGGTCCAGGTCTCAGTTCTTACCCTCGGGTCGGTCCAGGTCTCAGTTCTTACCCTCGGGTCGGTCCAGGTCTCGGTTCTTACCCTCGGGTCGGTCCGGGTCTCGGTCCAGGTCTCGGTTCTTACCCTCAGGTCGGTCCGGGTCTCGGTCCAGGTCTCAGTTCTTACCCTCGGGTCGGTCCAGGTCTCGGTCCAGGTCTCAGTTCTTACCCTCGTGTCGGTCCAGGTCTCGGTCCAGGTCTCAGTTCTTACCCGGTCGGTCCGGTCTCGGTCCAGGTCTCGGTTCTTACCTCGGGTCGGTCCAGGTCTCGGTCCAGGTCTCAGTTCTTACCCTCGGTCGTCTCGGTTCCGAGGTCTCAGTTCTTACCCTCGGGTCGGTCCAGGTCTCGGTCCAGGTCTCAGTTCTTACCCTCGGGTCGGTCCAGGTCTCGGTCCAGGTCTCTGTTCTTACCCTCGGGTCGGTCCAGGTCTCGGTCCAGGTCTCTGTTCTTACCCTCAGGTCGGTCCGGGTCCCGGTCCAGGTCTCAGTTCTTACCCTCGGGTCGGTCCAGGTCTCGGTTCTACCTCGGTCGGTCCAGGTCTCGGTTCTACCTGGTCGGTCTCGGTCCAGGTCTCGGTTCTTAACCTCGGGTCGGTCCAGGTCTCGGTTCTTACCCTCGGGTCGGTCCAGGTCTCAGTTCTTACCCTCGGGTCGGTCCAGGTCTCAGTTCTTACCCTCGGGTCGGTCCAGGTCTCAGTTCTTACCCTCGGGTCGGTCCAGGTCTCAGTTCTTACCCTCGGGTCGGTCCAGGTCTCAGTTCTTACCCTCGGGTCGGTCCAGGTCTCAGTTCTTACCCTCAGGTCGGTCCAGGTCTCAGTTCAGGTCTCAGTTCTTACCCTCAGGTCGGTCCGGGTCTCAGTCCAGGTCTCAGTTCTTACCCTCGGGTCGGTCCGGGTCCCGGTTCAGGTCTCAGTTCTACCCTCGGGTCGGGTCCAGGTCTCAGTTCTTACCCTCGGTCGTCCGGTCCCGGTCCAGGTCTCAGTTCTTACCCTCGGGTCGGTCCAGGTCTCGGTCCAGGTCTCGGTTCTTACCCTCAGGTCGGTCCGGGTCTCGGTCCAGGTCTCAGTTCTTACCCTCAGGTCGGTCCAGGTCTCGGTCCAGGTCTCAGTTCTTACCCTCAGGTCGGTCCAGGTCTCGGTCCAGGTCTCAGTTCTTACCCTCGGGTCGGTCCAGGTCTCAGTTCTTACCCTCGGGTCGGTCCGGGTCCCGGTCCAGGTCTCAGTTCTTACCCTCGGGTCGGTCCAGGTCTCAGTTCTTACCCTCGGGTCGGTCCTGGTCTCGGTCCAGGTCTCTGTTCTTACCCTCGGGTCGGTCCGGGTCTCGGTCCAGGTCTCAGTTCTTACCCTCGGGTCGGTCCAGGTCTCGGTCCAGGTCTCAGTTCTTACCCTGGTCGGGTCCAGGTCTCGGGTCCAGGTCTCAGTTCTTACCCTCGGGTCGGTCCAGGTCTCGGTTCTTACCCTCGGGTCGGTCCGGGTCACGGTCCAGGTCTCAGTTCTTACCCTCGGGTCGGTCCGGGTCTCGGTCCAGGTCTCAGTTCTTACCCTCGGGTCGGTCCGGGTCTCGGTCCAGGTCTCAGTTCTTACCCTCAGGTCGGTCCGGGTCTCGGTCCAGGTCTCGGTTCTTACCCTCAGGTCGGTCCGGGTCTCGGTCCAGGTCTCAGTTCTTACCCTCGGGTCGGTCCAGGTCTCAGTTCTTACCCTCGGGTCGGTCCAGGTCTCAGTTCTTACCCTCAGGTCGGTCCGGGTCTCGGTTCAGGTCTCAGTTCTTACCCTCTGGTCGGTCCGGGTCTCGGTTCAGGTCTCAGTTCTTACCCTCGGGTCGGTCCGGGTCCCGGTTCAGGTCTCAGTTCTTACCCTCGGGTCGGTCCAGGTCTCAGTTCAGGGTCTCAGTTCTACCTCGGTCGGTCCGGTCTCGGTCCAGGTCTCAGTTCTTACCCTCGGGTCGGTCCGGGTCTCGGTCCAGGTCTCAGTTCTTACCCTCGGGTCGGTCCGGGTCCCGGTTCAGGTCTCAGTTCTTACCCTCGGGTCGGTTCAGGTCTCTGTTCTTACCCTCGGGTCGGTCCAGGTCTCAGTTCAGGTCTCAGTTCTTACCTCGGTCAGCAGTCCGGGTCTCGGTCCAGGTCTCAGTTCTTACCACTCGGGTGGTCCGGGTCCCGGTCAGGTCTAAGGCTTACCGTAGCAGCAGCAGCAGGTTCAGCACCAGCAGCTCCTGTAGCAAGGATGGCAGATGCCTCTCTCCTGAAGCAGCAGCACCAGGATAGTCAGCAGCAGCAGCAGCACCAGCAGTAGTAGTAGTAGTAGTACAAACAGTAGTAGTACAGTAGTAGTAGTAGTAGTAGTAGTAGCAGTAGTAGTACTAGTAGTAGTACTACAGCAGTAGTAGTAGCACTAGTAGCAGTACCAGTAGTAGTAGTACCAGTAGTAGTGGCAGTAGCAGTACTAGTAGTAGCAGTAGTAGCAGCAGTACCAGTAGCAGTACTAGTAGCAGCAGTGCAGCAGTAGTAGCAGTAGTAGTACCAGTAGTAGTAGTAGTACCAGTAGTGCAGTACCTGTCTAGTATGCAGTAGTAGCATGTAGGTACCAGATGAGCAGAGGATTCCAGTGAGTTTAGTATTCCACGCTTTGTAGTACAACACAGTAGCAGTAGTAGTATTAGTAGTAGTGGTAGTAGTAGTACAGTACTTATACTGCAGTATAAGTACTGTAGTACTGCAGTATAAGTACAGTAGTACTGTAGTACTGACTAGTGAAGTACTACCAGGACGCCACACAGTAGTAGTAGCTCCAGAATCACTAGGAAAAGTAGTAGTAGTAGTAGTAGTAGTAATAACTGCAGTAGTAGTAGTAGTAATAACTGCAGTAATAGTAGTACTTGTACCTGTCTTGGATGAAGTACTGCATGTCCAGGTCGTTGATGAGCAGAGGATTCCTGAGTTTAGAATATTCCACGGCAATAACCAACACAGACCCCACCACTATGTGGCGCTAGAACACACAAGTAGTATCACATATTAAAGTAGGCTTACAGTACTACAGTACTTATACTGCAGTATTCTAATGGAAAATAAACCTGTAGTACTGCCTGTAAAAAGTGGAAGTACATTGTAGAGTACTGAGACACAGGACTTTGGAGTGAAACGACACCAGGACGTCACACAGGGGCCATTTTTCCGGCGGCTGCTCCAGAATCACTTCTTCAGGAAAACACAGAGACACAGGAAAACACAGAGACACAGGAAAACACAGAGACACAGAGACACAGAGACACAGGAAAACACAGAGACACAGGGAAAACACAGAGACACAGGAAACACAGAGACACAGGAAACACAGAGACACAGGAAACACACAGAGACACAGGAAAACACAGAGACACAGATGAACACAGAGGAAAACACAGAGACACAGGAAAACACAGAGACACAGGAAAACACAGAGACACACAGGAAAACACAGAGACACAGGAAAACACAGAGACACAGGAAAACACAGAGACACAAGAAAACACAGAGGAAAACACAGAGGAAAACACAGAGACACAGGAAAACACAGAGACACAGGAAAACACAGAGACACAGGAAAACACAGAGACACAGGAAAACACAGAGACACAGGAAAACACAGAGACACAGGAAAACACAGAGACACAGAGGAAAACACAGAGACACAGGAAAACACAGAGACACAGAGGAAAACACAGAGACACAGGAAAACACAGAGACACAGGAAAACACAGAGACACAGGAGAACACAGAGACACAGGAAAACACAGAGACACAGGAAAACACAGAGACACAGAAAAACACACAAACACACACGAGAACACAGAGACACAGGAAAACACAGAGACACAGAGGAAAACACAGAGACACAGGAAAACACAGAGACACAGGAAAACACAGAGACACAGGAAAACACAGAGACACAGAGGGAAACACAGAGACACAGGAAAACACAGAGACACAGAGGAAAACACAGAGACACAGGAAAACACAGAGACACAGGAAAACACAGAGACACAGAGGAAAACACAGAGGAAAACACAGAGACACAGGAAAACACAGAGACACAGGAAAACACAGAGACACAGAGGAAAACACAGAGACACAGGAAAACACAGAGACACAGGAAAACACAGAGACACAGGAAAACACAGAGACACAGGAAAACACAGAGACACAGGAAAACACAGAGACACAGGAAAACACAGAGACACAGGAAAACACAGAGACACAGGAAAACACAGAGACACAGGAAAACACAGAGACACAGGAAAACACAGAGACACAGGAAAACACAGAGACACAGAGGAAAACACAGAGACACAGGAAAACACAGAGACACAGGAAAACACAGAGACACAGAGGAAAACACAGAGACACAGGAAAACACAGAGACACAGGAAAACACAGAGACACAGGAAAACACAGAGACACAGGAAAACACAGAGACACAGGAAAACACAGAGACACAGGAAAACACAGAGACACAGGAAAACACAGAGACACAGGAAAACACAGAGACACAGGAAAACACAGAGACACAGGAAAACACAGAGACACAGGAAAACACAGAGACACAGAGGAAAACACAGAGACACAGGAAAACACAGAGACACAGAGGGAAACACAGAGACACAGGAAAACACAGAGACACAGGAAAACACAGAGACACAGGAAAACACAGAGACACAGGAAAACACAGAGACACAGGAAAACACAGAGACACAGGAAAACACAGAGACACAGGAAAACACAGAGACACAGGAAAACACAGAGACACAGGAAAACACAGAGACACAGGAAAACACAGAGACACAGGAAAACACAGAGACACAGGAAAACACAGAGACACAGAGGAAAACACAGAGACACAGGAAAACACAGAGACACAGGAAAACACAGAGACACAGGAAAACACAGAGACACAGGAAAACACAGAGACACAGGAAAACACAGAGACACAGGAAAACACAGAGACACAGGAAAACACAGAGACACAGGAAAACACAGAGACACAGGAAAACACAGAGACACAGAGACACAGGAAAACACAGAGACACAGAGGAAAACACAGAGACACAGAGGAAAACACAGAGACACAGGAAAACACAGAGACACAGGAAAACACAGAGACACAGGAAAACACAGAGACACAGGAAAACACAGAGACACAGGAAAACACAGAGACACAGGAAAACACAGAGACACAGGAAAACACAGAGACACAGGAAAACACAGAGACACAGGAAAACACAGAGACACAGGAAAACACAGAGACACAGAGGAAAACACAGAGACACAGGAAAACACAGAGACACAGGAAAACACAGAGACACAGGAAAACACAGAGACACAGAGGAAAACACAGAGACACAGGAAAACACAGAGACACAGGAAAACACAGAGACACAGGAAACACAGAGACACAGAGATACACAGAGAGGAAAACACACAGACACACAGAGAGACACAGGAAAACACAGAGACACAGGAAAACACAGAGACACAGGAAAACACAGAGACACAGGAAAACACAGAGACACAGGAAAACACAGAGACACAGGAAAACACAGAGACACAGGAAAACACAGAGACACAGGAAAACACAGAGACACAGAGACACAGGAAAACACAGAGACACAGGAAAACACAGAGACACAGGAAAACACAGAGACACAGGAAAACACAGAGACACAGGAAAACACAGAGACACAGGAAAACACAGAGACACAGGAAAACACAGAGACACAGGAAAACACAGAGACACAGGAAAACACAGAGACACAGGAAAACACAGAGACACAGGAAAACACAGAGACACAGAGGAAAACACAGAGACACAGAGGAAAACACAGAGACACAGGAAAACACAGAGACACAGAGGAAAACACAGAGACACAGGAAAACACAGAGACACAGGAAAACACAGAGACACAGGAAAACACAGAGACACAGGAAAACACAGAGACACAGGAAAACACAGAGACACAGGAAAACACAGAGACACAGGAAAACACAGAGACACAGGAAAACACAGAGACACAGAGGAAAACACAGAGACACAGGAAAACACAGAGACACAGAGGAAAACACAGAGACACAGAGGAAAACACAGAGACACAGGAAAACACAGAGACACAGGAAAACACAGAGACACAGGAAAACACAGAGACACAGGAAAACACAGAGACACAGGAAAACACAGAGACACAGGAAAACACAGAGACACAGGAAAACACAGAGACACAGGAAAACACAGAGACACAGGAAAACACAGAGACACAGGAAAACACAGAGACACAGAGGAAAACACAGAGACACAGGAAAACACAGAGACACAGGAAAACACAGAGACACAGAGGAAAACACAGAGACACAGAGGAAAACACAGAGACACAGGAAAACACAGAGACACAGGAAAACACAGAGACACAGGAAAACACAGAGACACAGGAAAACACAGAGACACAGGAAAACACAGAGACACAGGAAAACACAGAGACACAGGAAAACACAGAGACACAGGAAAACACAGAGACACAGAGGGAAACACAGAGACACACACAGAGACACAGAGGAAAACACAGAGACACAGAGGAAAACACAGAGACACAGAGGAAAACACAGAGACACAGAGGAAAACACAGAGACACAGAGGAAAACACAGAGACACAGGAAAACACAGAGACACAGGAAAACACAGAGACACAGGAAAACACAGAGACACAGGAAAACACAGAGACAGAGGAAAACACAGAGACACAGGAAAACACAGAGACACAGGAAAACACAGAGACACAGGAAAACACAGAGACACACAGAGACACAGAGGAAAACACAGAGACACACAGAGACACAGAGGAAAACACAGAGACACAGAGGAAAACACAGAGACACAGGAAAACACAGAGACACAGGAAAACACAGAGACACAGGAGAACACAGAGACACAGGAAAACACAGAGACACAGGAAAACACAGAGACACAGGAAAACACAGAGACACAGGAAAACACAGAGACACAGGAAAACACAGAGACACAGGAAAACACAGAGACACAGGAAAACACAGAGACACAGGAAAACACAGAGACATGGTTCCTCTGTTGCCTCAGTCTCATCACGAGCTGTTTTCAACTCAAACCCTGACGTTCAAAAACGACTTGTTGACCCCCCTGTGGACCCCCCTGTGGCAGAGTGGACCCCCCTGTGGGCCCCCCTGTGGACCCCCCTGTGGCAGAATGGACCCCCCTGTGGACCCCCCTGTGGACCCCCCTGTGGCAGAGTGGACCCCCCTGTGGCAGAGTGGACCCCCCTGTGGGCCCCCCTGTGGACCCCCCTGTGGCAGAATGGACCCCCCTGTGGACCTGTGGCAGAATGGACCCCCTGTGGACCCCCCTGTGGCAGACTGGACCCCCCTGTGGACCCCCTGTGGACCCCTGTGGCAGAATGGACCCCCCTGTGGACCCCCCTGTGGGCCCCCTGTGGACCCCCCTGTGGCAGAATGGACCCCCCTGTGGACCCCCTGTGGACCCCCCTGTGGCAGAGTGGACCCCCCTGTGGGCCCCCCTGTGGACCCCCCTGTGGCAGAGTGGACCCCCCTGTGGGCCCCCCTGTGGACCCCCCTGTGGCAGAGTGGACCCCCCTGTGGGCCCCCCTGTGGCAGAGTGGACCCCCCTGTGGACACCCCTGTGGGCCCCCCTGTGGGCCCCCCTGTGGGCCCCCCTGTGGACCCCCCTGTGGACCCCCCTGTGGGCCCCCCTGTGGGCCCCCCTGTGGGCCCCCCTGTGGACCCCCCTGTGGACCCCCCTGTGGACCCCCCTGTGGCTGATTATTAACACATAATTATATAATAATATAATAACATTATTATATAATCACCATCACTATGTGGCCCGGTCCAGACCCGGTCCAGACCCGGTCCAGACCCGGTCCAGACCCGGTCCAGACCCGGTCCAGACCCGGTCCAGACCCGGTTTATCAGTGGGTCATAAACCTGACTCTGTTCCAAAGGCCAAAGCTCTGATAAAGTCTCAGAAAAACACAGACGTGACTGTCATTTAAAAGTGGTTCTGGTTGGTTGGTTGGTTGGTTAGTTGGGTTAGTTACTTACTTAGTTGGTTGGTTGGTTGGTTGGTTACTTAGTTAGTTGGTTGGTTGGTTGGTTGGTTACTTAGTTGGTCGGTTGGTTGGTTGGTTGGTTACTTAGTTGGTTACTTAGTTAGTTGGTTGGTTGGTTGGTTGGTTACATAGTTGGTTGGTTGGTTGGTTAGTTGTTTGGTTGGTTGGTTACTTAGTTAGTTGGTTGGTTGGTTGTTTTTCAGGGAAACTCGTGGATGAGAAAACACTGAACTCTTGGAGACAAAGGTCTCAGTAGACGTTTTACAAAATAATCCAGAGTTTGTATCGTCTGTTGTTTTCTTCCTTTAAAAAACCTCACCTCGTAATCCTCCAGGTCCTCCAGGTCCTCCAGGTCCACCAGGTCCACCGAGTCCTCCGAGTCCAGACCCGGGTCCCGGTTCAGACCCGAGTCCTGCTGGTCCTGGCTCTGGTCCCGGTCCTGGCTCTGGTCCTGGCTCTGGTCCTGGTCCTGGTCCTGGTCCTGGCTCTGGTCCTGGCTCTGGTCCTGGTCCTGGCTCTGGTCCTGGTCCTGGTCCTGGTCCCGGTCCTGGTCCATGTTTGTTTGACGTTCTCTCAAACCCTCGGAGCTCAGAGCAGATTCTGTCGGAGGAAAAAGCTGATTTTTACTGAATTATCGACACAAACAAACAGCAAACTTTTTCTTAACTCTTTCTTTTTTTTGATAGACTGAATTCTAAATACTTCATTTTGCCTGTACAATGGTCAGGATTATTCCTTTTTTTCAGAATTATGTGACCTGAATAATAATTCTTAATAATTCTGTCAAACACAGCAAACAATCCCACAGATTCAGGAGAAAACAGAGCAGTGACCTGTCGTCGTGGCGTCGCCATCTTCCTCCTCACAGCCCAACACGAAGCCCCGCCCCCACGCTGACATCACGCCCACATGACTGCAGCAGGCCCCGCCCCCAAACAGGTGAGGTCAGAGTCCAGGTGAGTCGTCCACCGGCCAATCAGAGCGCAGCAGAGTCTGAAACACAACCACGCACTTTCACCTCCGATCTGAGAGTTTTACTTCACATTTGAGAGTTTTACTTCACATTTGAGAGTTTTACTTCACATTTGAGAGTTTTACTTCACATTTGAGAGTTTTACGTCACATTTGAGAGTTTTACTTCACATTTGAGAGTTTTACTTCACATTTGAGAGTTTTACTTCACATTTCAGAGTTTTACTTCACATTTCAGAGTTTTACTTCACATTTGAGAGTTTTACTTCACATTTGAGAGTTTTACTTCACATTTCAGAGTTTTACTTCACATTTGAGAGTTTTACTTCACATTTGAGAGTTTTACTTCACATTTGAGAGTTTTACTTCACATTTGAGAGTTTTACTTCACATTTCAGAGTTCTACTTCACATTTGAGAGTTTTACTTCACATTTCAGAGTTCTACTTCACATTTGAGAGTTTTACTTCACATTTCAGAGTTTTACTTCACATTTGAGAGTTTTACTTCACATTTCAGAGTTTTACTTCACATTTCAGAGTTTTACTTCACATTTCAGAGTTTTACTTCACATTTCAGAGTTTTACTTCACATTTCAGAGTTTTACGTCACATTTCAGAGTTTTACTTCACATTTCAGAGTTTTACGTCACATTTGTGAATCTAATCACAATCAAACCTGATCAGGGAAAATGAAAACCTTTTTCCCACATCCTGCAGCGGTCGTGATGACGTCATGTCTAATCACTCTGTTTCTGTTCACTCTGAGGAGAGTGTTACATAGAGAGTGTAACATGGAGAGTGTTACATAGAGAGTGTAACATGGAGAGTGTTACATAGAGAGTGTTACATAGAGTGTAACATAGAGAGTGTTACATAGAGAGTGTAACATGGAGAGTGTTACATAGAGAGTGTAACATGGAGAGTGTTACATAGAGAGTGTAACATGGAGAGTGTTACATAGAGAGTGTTACATGGTGAGTGTTACATAGAGAGTGTTACATAGAGAGTGTTATATGGTGAGTGTTACATAGAGAGTGTTACATAGAGAGTGTTACATAGAGAGTGTTACATGGTGAGTGTTACATGGTGAGTGTTACATAGAGAGTGTTACATAGAGAGTGTTACATGGTGAGTGTAACATAGAGAGTGTTACATGGTGAGTGTTACATAGAGAGTGTTACATAGAGAGTGTTACATAGAGAGTGTAACATAGAGAGTGTTACATGGTGAGTGTTACATGGTGAGTGTTACATAGAGAGTGTTACATAGAGAGTGTTACATAGAGAGTGTAACATAGAGAGTGTTACATGGTGAGTGTTACATGGTGAGTGTTACATAGAGAGTGTTACATAGAGAGTGTTACATAGAGAGTGTTACATAGAGAGTGTTACATAGAGAGTGTTACATAGAGAGTGTTACATAGAGAGTGTTACATGGAGAGTGTTACATGGAGAGTGTAACATGGAGAGTGTTACACGGAGAGTGTTACACGGAGAGTGTTACATAGAGTGTAACATAGGGGGTGTTACATCAAGAGTGTAACACGGAGAGTGTTACATAGTGTTACATAGAGAGTGTAACACGGAGAGTGTAACACGGAGAGTGTTACATAGAGAGTGTTACATAGAGAGTGTTACATAGAGAGTGTAACATGGAGAGTGTTACATAGAGAGTGTAACATGGAGAGTGTAACATGGAGAGTGTTACATAGAGAGTGTAACATAGAGAGTGTTACATAGAGAGTGTAACATAGAGAGTGTAACATGGAGAGTGTAACATGGAGAGTGTTACATAGAGAGTGTAACATGGAGAGTGTTACATAGAGAGTGTTACATAGAGAGTGTAACATAGAGAGTGTAACATAGAGAGTGTTACATGGAGAGTGTTACATAGAGAGTGTAACATAGAGAGTGTTACATAGAGAGTGTTACATGGAGAGTGTTACATAGAGAGTGTAACATAGAGAGTGTTACATAGAGAGTGTAACATGGAGAGTGTTACATAGAGAGTGTTACGTGGAGAGTGTTACATGGAGAGTGTAACATGGAGAGTGTTACATAGAGAGTGTTACATAGAGAGTGTTACATGGAGAGTGTTACATAGAGTGTAACATAGGGGGTGTTACATGGAGAGTGTAACATAGAGAGTGTTACATAGAGAGTGTTACATGGAGAGTGTTACGTGGAGAGTGTTACATGGAGAGTGTTACATGGAGAGTGTAACATAGAGAGTGTAACATAGAGAGTGTAACATAGAGAGTGTAACATAGAGAGTGTAACATAGAGAGTGTAACATGGAGAGTGTTACACGGAGAGTGTTACACGGAGAGTGTTACATGGAGTGTAACATAGGGGGTGTTACATCAAGAGTGTAACACGGAGAGTGTTACATAGAGAGTGTAACATAGAGAGTGTTACATAGAGAGTGTAACACGGAGAGTGTTACATAGAGAGTGTTACATAGAGAGTGTTACATGGAGAGTGTTACATAGAGAGTGTAACATGGAGAGTGTTACATAGAGAGTGTAACATAGAGAGTGTTACATGGAGAGTGTTACGTGGAGAGTGTAACATAGAGAGTGTTACATAGAGAGTGTAACATGGAGAGTGTTACATAGAGAGTGTAACATAGAGAGTGTTACATGGAGAGTGTAACATGGAGAGTGTTACATAGAGAGTGTAACATGGAGAGTGTAACATAGAGAGTGTTACATGGAGAGTGTTACATAGAGAGTGTTACATAGAGAGTGTTACATAGAGAGTGTAACATGGAGAGTGTTACATAGAGAGTGTAACATAGAGAGTGTTACATGGAGAGTGTTACGTGGAGAGTGTTACATGGAGAGTGTAACATAGAGAGTGTAACATAGAGAGTGTTACATAGAGAGTGTAACATGGAGAGTGTTACATAGAGAGTGTAACATAGAGAGTGTTACATGGAGAGTGTAACATGGAGAGTGTTACATGGAGAGTGTAACATGGAGAGTGTAACATAGAGAGTGTTACATGGAGAGTGTTACATAGAGAGTGTAACATGGAGAGTGTTACATAGAGAGTGTAACATAGAGAGTGTTACATGGAGAGTGTTACGTGGAGAGTGTTACATGGAGAGTGTAACATAGAGAGTGTAACATGGAGAGTGTTACATGGAGAGTGTTACATAGAGAGTGTTACATGGAGAGTGTTACATGGAGAGTGTTACGTGGAGAGTGACATCAGGTTTAACTCTCCTGTCACATGATCAGGAGTGACCTCTGACCTCTAGGATGAGAATGACTTGTTGTTTTGTATGTTTTATTTGAACTTTTTTGTGAATGAAGATCAATAAAACTGAATTTTTTGAATTTTGTTCTTAAATGTGTTTGATTAAAAAAAAACATCAGTCTGTGATTTAAACCAGGTCTAAACCAAGACTACAACAAGACTAAACCAAGACTAAACCAGGACTAAACCAGGACTAAACCAGGACTAAACCAGGACTAAAACAGGACTAAACCAGGACTAAACCAGGACTAAACCAGGACTAAACCAAGACTAAAACAGGACTACAACAAGACTAAACCAGGACTAAAACAGGACTAAACCAAGACTAAAGCAGGACTAAAACAGGACTAAACCTGGACTAAACCAAGACTAAAACAGGACTAAACCAAGACTAAACCGGGACTAAACCGGGACTAAACCGGGACTGAACCGGGACTAAACCAAGACTAAACCGGGACTAAACCGGGACTAAAACAGGATTAAACCAAGACTAAAGCAGGACTAAACCAGGACTAAACCTGGACTAAACCAAGACTAAAACAGGACTAAACCAGGACTAAACCAGGACTAAACCAGGACTAAACCAGGACTAAACCAAGACTAAACCGGGACTAAACCGGGACTAAACCAGGACTAAACCGGGACTAAACCGGGACTAAACCAGGACTAAACCGGGACTAAACCGGGACTAAACCAGGACTAAACCAAGACTAAACCAGGACTAAAACAGAACTAAACCAGGACTAAACCAGGACTAAACCAGGTCTAAACCAGGTCTAAACCAGGACTAAACCAGGACTAAACCAGGTCTAAACCAGGACTAACCCATCGTTGTTCGGAAACTCCCGGAAACAGCCGATCTTTGCCGGACACAAACTTGTAAAAGTCGCTCGCGGGCCGCGCGCTCCCGGAGGTTCACGCGCACGGAGCTGGACTCACCTGTGCGCGTGCCCGGCCCCGTGCTCGTGTCCGGTCCAGGTCCAGGTCCGGTCCAGGTCCAGAGTCGGCTCTTCGCTTTGGTCCGGACTCGGGACTAACTTCTCTTTGAGGTCACCGCTCGGTCTCGCGAGATCTGCGGCTGCTGTGCACGAGACTGTGTTTGTTTTGGTTTTAAATAAAGTTTATTGTGCGTGGCGCCATCTGCAGGACGCGCCCGGCACTGCACGAGGACGCGCGCACGAGCACGAGCACGAGCCATAAAGCAGAACCACTTATTTAATCAAAGGTTGTGGTCTGAAACATGTGGGCCCCATGTGGGCCCCATGTGGGCCCCATGTGGGCCCCATGTGGGCCCCCTGTGGGCCCCATGTGGGCCCCATGTGGGCCCCATGTGGGCAATCCAGGTACAGCCCACTTAGGCCCCACTTTATACAGTACTACAGTGGGGCCTAAGTGGGCCCTGTAGGGGGCCCGTGTGGGCTGTTTTTGGTCTATGGGGCCCACCTGGGGCAGATATGGGCTCAATGTGGGTTTGTCCATGGGTTCCATGTAGGTCCGGGCCCACATGGGGCCCATATAAAATCTAAGTGGGGTTGATGTGGGCCCCATGTGGGCCCCCCAGACACACCCCATACACGCTCTGCTACACGTCTGTTGTGTTCTGTTAATACCTACCCGTGCTGCTAGAGGGCGCACCTGCGCTAAGTAATAGAGAAGTGCAGAACAAGACACCAGAAAACCATGCAGTTGCACTAAATAAAAAGATGCTCTTAAGTTCTAATATGAAGTGCATATTGCTTTACTAACAACTTGGCTTCTTCATTCATTCTACACCACAACGTCACATCTACAGCAAAATTAAATTGATGTAGGAAAAAAAATCAGGCAAAATGATTTAATAATTTTTGGTTATTTGTTGGATCCAAATGTAGTCGGCAGCGTTCTGTCTTTGGGGCCAAAAAGGACTCTTCACCACACGGTTGATTATTGAATTTTACAACTGGATATAATATGTATTGGCTGTTTTGCTGTGAACTGAATGTGCAAACCTATCAGTATCAGTATCATTTATGCCTTTATTTTATTTGATTTATTTCTATACTTTATATATGTGTGAAACTATCAGATCCAGTGGCTTATGTCACACCCAGAACAAATGTGGAACAAGCATAGTGTACAAACAATTCACCGAATGAAAATACATAAAACATTATGGTAAATACACGTTAGAGATGTGTTTGTCTTTAATAAACGGACGCGGAAGTACTCATTTGCTTCCACATGTACAAGAACCAATCAGGAGGCTAGATTCTAGTGAGAAGTTGTGTTCTGAAAGCTGATTGGCTGCTTTCGCTGTCACTGAGCGCGTGGGCGGGTTCTGACTGACAGCAGGAAGAAGCGCTCAACAATGAAACAAAAAGGACAAAAAACGACATGTTTGGACCGGGTTTGTCTTCACACTTGGACATAAAGGACCACGAGGGACAGACAGAGGCTTCTAGTTTGCTTCAGTTTTTGGAGCAGAGCGGGACATTTACTGGTCCTGGGCAGTAACAGTTGAATACTGCGCTAGCATTAGCCCCGCGGCTAACAGGCTAACGTTAGCGCTAACGGCTGAGACTTTTAGGTAAGTATTTGTTTGTCTAATAAATGGTCAAACTGATCAGAAACAACACTCACGTTTGTACAATATACAATCTGTGAAGTCTACAGCTGTAGGAGGCTAATGGGCTGCTATTAAAGACAAAGAGTTTTCAATAGTTAAAGGTCCATATCCTGCAGACTGGACTCTTCAGAGGTTCTAACCTTCCTCCAGGGCTCTCTGGGCCTCGTATGTTGTGCCCAAAGTGGTTTTTTGATTGATTCCCTCATGTTTTCACTAGAGAACTGTCTTTTCCGTCCCCCTCTGAGCAGCAGACGGGGGCTCCTCACTAAGATGACGCGGTGTTTAAGCCACGCCTCCAGGAAGAATAAAAACAGCTAATGCTAATGCTACACAGTAATGACACGATGGATACGACAGATAGAAGAGTTAGCTTGTTATTTACCAAACGGCACGTCCGTGGTTGAGGCCCTGGAGCACGTCAAACTCCAGGTCAGATCCAGGACGTAGGACTCAGCACGACGCACCGTCAGGACCAGAAAAGGTTTATTCAGTGTTTGTGTATCGCTGTTTACCGGAGCACACGGCGCATGCACCATCTCCACTACAGGGGAGGCACGGGTTGGGAGGGGGAGTGATCATGTCAGCCTGTGATTTGTAAACACATCATGCGCCACCACGAGGCCACAAAAGGTACCTGCACGCCACGGTATTTTCCCTGTAACTGGCGTTCCGTTTTCACGCGCAGATTCGACAAAGAAGGCTGGACTCTAAAAAGTGATGTCAGACATGTTCAACACAAATGTGTGGATGGATCAATAAACGCTTTCATTATGTGGTCTGAACTCAATCACATGTGACTTTTGTCATTGTTGTCAATCACAACCGTTCATGAAGAACAAAAAAAAAAAAAAAAAACGGGTCTCGAACGCACTTGGTTTCTGCAAAAGCGTACTTCCTCTCCGTAACCATAACCACTTGGCCAGAGGTTCTGTGATCGAAAGGGTCGGTGTCTTTAATTGAAACTGTCAAATCTGTCATCACAATAGGACGGAAGACATGCTCGCTATGTTCACTTGTGACACACTGTCTAACATATTGTGCACAGTGTCACACACAGTGTCACACACAGAGTCACACACAGTGTCACACACAGTGTCACACACAGTGTCACACACAGTGTCACACACAGTGTCACACACAGTGTCACACACAGTGTCACACACAGTGTCAGGGGTCACGGGCCCTAGATGATGTGCATTCAATCTGCAACCAAGAAGTTATACTTAGGAGTTATAATCACGCCACTTCCAACAAACGCACATCAGTTTTCTGTTGACAGTCAACTTGTAGTGTTCACAACACACCACAGGGTGTCACTATTGTGCACGTGACAGTGGAGTTGTGTTGCTTCCAAATGACATCTTTCTTTCTCACTTTAATTTGATCAAAAAGCATGACATCTCCCCAGATGCCATCGACATACAGATGCCATCGACATACAGATGCCATCGACATACAGATGCCATCGACATACAGATGCCATCGACATACAGATGCCATACCAGAGCTTTTCTCTGATCCTGAAGGCCATTTGAGAGTTGACCAACTCTATGGTAAGATATCCTTTGGTTTTGTTTAAATAAAACTGATTAATACTGTTTTGTCTGTGTCCAAGTGCAGGCCACTGAGACATGAGGTCTGATGGAGTTTAAACCAAAGGCATGACCTCAATATGTGATCTACACTAGAAAGAAATGAAAGCACCACGTCACTCACTGAAGGCCAGTGTTGTTGTTGTTACAGACTAAAAGTGATCCATTTGTTGTTACATACTTCATTAATGTGTGTTCTAAACTCATTTTATATTATACCTTCTGCTGACGTCACATCCGGTGAGTCTATTCTGCGTTTGCGAGTTGATCGTTCTCCACACTTTATTGTTAATCCACGAATTATACAAAAACTATCTTACCCTCCTACACATAATTGAAAGTTTAATTGCTCCCTAAACAACCCGGAGCCTCATTTAGCTCACTTTGTTCAGTACTTCGTGGATTAAATCCCCCCCCTGCCCGCTAGCATCAACCGGAGCTAGCCTAGCCGACTAGCGCCATGGCTGGCCCATCCTCCGCCTCTTTCGCTCTTACCTGTTCAAGTGTCATATGTTGAGTCAGAACCTGCTTCCTTCACTGACGACAGGAGAGTGAGTGAAGTGTAGCGTAGTGGTAGCTTTGGAAGCCAGGGTTACAGAGTTAGAAGCGCGGATCCGCATTGTGGAGGAGCTAAAGTCTAGCTATAGCCAGATCGTAGCATCAGGTTTACCGGACCGCGCCGCAGGTAGCAGTGTTAGCATGGTTAGCAGTGTTAGCGGTAGCAAGGCTAAGCCTCAGGATAAGACCAGCCCCCCAGAGCCTCCCGCGCAGCCGGGACCAGACCAGGAACAAGACAGGGATAGATTTGTGACAGTTCGGAGGGATCGATGCTAAACGCCAGCCTTTAGTGCACCATAAGCTTCCCGTCTGCAATAGGTTTGCCCCACTCGGCGATCACACGCCCGCCGAACGACACTCTGGTGATTGGAAGTTCCATAGTCAGACGTGAAGCTGCCAGAGCCTCAGTGGGTGTTATCCGGGGGCCAGAATGGGTGACATCGAAGGAAACCTTAGGCTTTTAAAACAGAGTAGTCAGAGGTTCCGTCGTATCGTGATTCACGGAGGTGGTAATGACACCCGGCGGAGACAATCAGAAGTGCTCAAAGTGCAGGTTGGAGCGGTGTGTGAATTGGCGAAGTCGATGTCAGATACCGTAATATTTTCTGGTCCCCTCCCCAATCGGGTCAATGCTGAAATGTACAGCCGCTTTTCAGCTTCAACTGCTGGTTGTCTAGTTGGTGCCCCCAAAACAACGTAGTCTTTGTTGACAATTGGAGTGCGTTCTGGGGAAAGCCCGGGCTCATACGCAGGGATGGCATCCATCCGACTTCGGAGGGTACATCACTTTTAGTTCGATAGCCTTAGTCGCCTAAAGTGACGCTCTAAATATGAGTCCCGGGTGCAGAGTCTCTTCTCTGTCCTAAGCTCTCGCCCGCGCTGTCACAGATCAAGTGTTCAGAGTCAAATAGAGACTGTGCGTGTCCCTCGTGTAAATAACGCCAATAAGTCAGATCCAAATACAGATAATTTAGGTGTCAGACCAAATAACTTAATACAAATAATCCCTACACATGATACAAATAAACTAATAAATAAGCATGTAAAATGTGGATTGCTAAACATTAGGTCAATTTCCTCCAAATCACTTTTAGTTAATGAATTAATTAACGATTATAATATTGATCTTTTAGCTTTAACTGAAACTTGGCTTCAACAAGATGATTATGTCAGATTAAATGAGGCCCCACCGAGTCATGTTAATGAGATCATGCCTGGGGAGGTGGGGGCAGTAATCTCACATTCTAGTTTACTCCTGAGTCCTAAAATTAACAAAATTAATAATGAGTCTTGCTCATTTGAAAGCCTTATCCTATCAATCACCTGCCCAAACTGGAGAAACCAAAAAGCTGTTCTGTTCATAATAATCTATCGACCTCCCGGTCCTTACTCGCTGTTCTTAACAGAATTCTTTGACTTCCATCAAATTTAGTATTAGACTGGGAAAATATCGTGGTGGTTGGGGATTTCAACATTCATGTGAATGAAAATAATTGCCTCAGTAATGCCTTTAGCGCTTTATTAGATGCATTGGTTTGACTCAAAATGTAAATAAACCAACCCACAGTCACAGCACACTCTGGACCTGGTTCTAACTTATGGAATAGAGATTAGTGACCTAAATGTCTTCCCCCAAAACCCAATAATGTCAGATCACTTCCTAATTACCTTTCAGTTTATTCTTAAGGACTATCCAGCTCCTCAGACTAAAACTATAATGAAAAGGACAATATCTGAAAAATCTATTTTAAAGTTCAGAGAAATAATAGAACCAATATTTAATATTACGTCATGTGATCCTGTCGTTAACAGCGCCAGTCCCAGTGCTATTGATAACTCTGTTGACTCAATGGTCAACTCTCTAAAATCTGCTCTTGATGTTGCAGCTCCACTTAAACAGAAAGTAATCAGGCCAAAACGAGCCTCCCTGGTACAATGAAGAACTACGTTCTCACAAACAAAGGGGAAGAAAACTAGAGAGATCCTTACGCTCCCCACACAGAAGAATCCCTGAAAGAATGGAAAACCTGCCTTCTGTCTTATAAGCAGGCTCTGCGTAAGGCTCAAACCAGATATTATTCAAATTTAATAGAAGTAAATAAAAATAACTCTAGATTTCTCTTCAGCACTGTAGCCAGGCTGACAAACTGTCACAGCAGTAGAACCCTCAATACCAGTTACTCTAAGCTGCAATGACTTCCTTCTATTCTTTAACAGCAAAATCACAACTATTAGAGATAAACTAAATGAAATGACTCCCAGTGTCAGTACTGAGCAAGCCCAGACTGCAAAGCTAGTGTCCCATACAAATCCTTCAGTAATACTAGATAGGTTCACTGCTGTTGATCAGGCAGAGATAACTTCAGTCATTATGTCCTCCAAAACATCAACTTGTATTTTAGACCCAATCCCAAGTAGACTCCTCAAAGAAATTCTCCCCCTAATTATAAATCCCATTCTTAATATAATAAATACTTCACTAAAGCGGTTATGTCCCTCAGTCCTTCAAATATGCAGTGATTAAACCACTTTTGAAAAAGCCTAATCTAGACCCCGACATACTGGCAAACTATAGACCTATTTCTAATCTGCCCTTTGTCTCTAAAATCCTTAAAGAATTGTGATTAAACAGCTTTGTCGCCACCTGCAGGACAATAATTTATTTGAAGTTTTTCAGTCAGGGTTCCGTGCATACCACAGCACTGAAACTGCACTAGTTAAAGTCACAAATGATCTGTTATTAGCTGCTGATGATGGACAGGTCTCAATCCTGGTTCTGTTGGACCTCAGCGTTTGATACCATCGACCACAACATTCTACTGCAGAGGTTAGAATGTGATGTAGGTGTCAGAGGCCCCGCCCTAAGCTGGTTTAAATCCTATCTATCTGATAGGTACCAGTTTGTTAATGTAAACCAGAGATCTTCCCCATGTTCTAAAGTAACCTACGGTGTGCCGCAGGGTTCAGTACTCGGTCCAGTTCTGTTCACACTTTATATGCTGCCCTTAGGTATGATCATCAGAAAGCATGGCATTAACTTCCACTGCTCTGCAGATGACACTCAGCTTTATTTATCAATGAAACCTGATCAGACCCATCAAGTAGACAGACTTAGTGCCTGCGTGAAAGACATAAAAACTTGGATGACTCTTAATTATCTGCTCCTTAACCCTGAAAAAACCGAGGTCATTCTGCTGGGCCCTAAGCACCTGCCAGACTCTTTATCTGACCAGATAGTTTCTCTGGACAATATCACTGTAGCCCCCAGCTCTACTGTAAGAAACCTTGGGGTCCTATTTGACCAAGATCTCTGGTTCAAAGCTCATATAAATCAAGCCTGTAAAACAGACGACTTTCATCTGTAACATCAGACAAAATTAGAAAAATCCTGCCCAGAGATGATGCCGAAAAACTCATCCATGCATTTGTCACATCCAGATTAGACTATTGTAACGTCCTGCTCACAGCGTGTCCTAAAAGCTCTAGAAGAAGCTTTAACTGGTTCAAAATGCAGCAGCAAGATTATTAACAGGTACTAGAAGAAGAGATCATATTTCACCAGTGTTGGAGTCTCTTCACTGGCTTCCTGTTGAGTTTAGAATCAAATTTAAAATCCTCCTCCTGACTTATAAAGCTATAAACAATATGGCCCCATCGACCTCAAAGATGCAATAGTAGCGTACCATCCAAACAACAGAGCTCTTCGTTCTCAAAATGCTGGACTATTGTTAGTCCCAGAGTCTCTAAAAGCACAGTAGGAGGTCGAGCATTTAGCTCCCAAGCTCCTGTTATGGAACCAGCTCCTGTTCATGTAAAAGAGGCCGACACAGTCTCTACATTTAAGACCAGCTCAAAACGTTCCTCTTTGAAATAGTTTATGGTCAGGCCAGTTAGGAACAGAAATAAAAACCTACAGTTTTAGCTCCGCTGCCCTTGGAGCAATTCTGCTGGAGAAGTATGGAGCTGAACACTGTCCTCTGGTTCTTCTACTTTACCATCAACAATATTTAATATTACTTCAACTGTAGTCTGTTCATTGCTGTTCACATGTTTCTCTTTCTCTCCACTTCCCCCGGGGAGTGGAGACTGTTTCAGACACTGCGGCTCTTGCTCCAGTGACGACCCCCCCACCCCCATCTGTCTGGACGATCTATGCTCCACCCGCCTGGAGGAACTCCCTCAACCCTGGATCAGCCACACCTCGTCTGCCTGGACCAACTCCATCTACTTTAGATGAACTGTTCCTCATCTCCTGCTGGAGGATCTCTCTACACTGGTGGACTGCTCCTCGTCCTCCTGGAGGATCTCTCTACACTGGTGGACTCCTCCTCGTCCCTCCTGGAGGATCTCTCTACACTGGTGGACTGCTCCTCGTCCTCCTGGAGGATCTCTCTACACTGGTGGACTGCTCCTCGTCCTCCTGGAGGATCTCTCTACACTGGTGGACTGCTCCTCGTCCGCCTGGAGGATCTCTCTACACTGGTGGACTGCTCCTCGTCCTCCTGGAGGATCTCTCTACACTGGTGGACTGCTCCTCGTCCTCCTGGAGGATCTCTCTACACTGGTGGACTGCTCCTCGTCCTCCTGGAGGACCTCTCTACACTGGTGGACTGCTCCTCGTCCTCCTGGAGGATCTCTCTACACTGGTGGACTGCTCCTCGTCCTCCTGGAGGATCTCTCTACACTGGTGGACTGCTCCTCGTCCTCCTGGAGGATCTCTCTACACTGGTGGACTGCTCCTCGTC
Organism: Rhinogobius similis; assembly: GCA_019453435.1. Taxonomy (NCBI): domain Eukaryota; kingdom Metazoa; phylum Chordata; class Actinopteri; order Gobiiformes; family Gobiidae; genus Rhinogobius; species Rhinogobius similis. The sequence goes on along the minus strand of CM033628.1, from coordinate 89,576 downwards.
CTCCTGGAGGATCTCTCTACACTGGTGGACTGCTCCTCGTCCTCCTGGAGGATCTCTCTACACTGGTGGACTGCTCCTCGTCCTCCTGGAGGATCTCTCTACACTGGTGGACTGCTCCTCGTCCTCCTGGAGGATCTCTCTACACTGGTGGACTGCTCCTCGTCCTCCTGGAGGATCTCTCTACACTGGTGGACTGCTCCTCGTCCTCCTGGAGGATCTCTCTACACTGGTGGACTGCTCCTCGTCCTCCTGGATGAACTCTTTAAAGCCTCCTCCCTCTTGAGTGGTTCTGGTTCAGTCCAAGTGGATGTCAGTCCTAGTTCATCTGCAGCCTGTCCGTCCGTGGGAGTAGGATCTCTCCTTCACTGTGGTTCTCCTCAGGTTTATACTTTGTCCCGTGGGGTTTTTTGTAGTTTTTCCTGAAGGAGGGTCAAAGGACAGGGGCATTCTGGGACAGTTATCTGAACTGCTTTGACCTGTGGCCCATCGAGGCAACTGTTGTTGTGATTTTGGGCATTAGAAACATAAATTGATTTGATTTGATTTATATATAACAGTCTAACTCTGTATATATAACCCAGTCTGACTCTGTATATAACCCAGTCTAACTCTGTATATATAACAGTCTAACTCTGTATATATAACAGTCTAACTCTGTATATATAACAGTCTAACTCTGTATATATAACCCAGTCTGACTCTGTATATAACCCAGTCTAACTCTGTATATATAACAGTCTAACTCTGTATATATAACAGTCTAACTCTGTATATATAACAGTCTAACTCTGTATATATAACCCAGTCTAACACCACACGTTTGAGTTTGTCGTGACTCCATGAGCCACATGTCACTGGGGCCTGGGTTCATGTGTCTGAGCTTCTGGAGACCATTTCTTCTTCTCCGCTCCACACCGTTTGGATGGACAAACCCTAAGCTCCTCACAGTGTCCTGGGTCACCACAAAGCCTTGGGTTCAGCTGAGATGATGTGACTTATGTCCTACGTCTTTTTGTGTCCGTTCAGTCGATCAGTGAGAAATGCTGCTCCAACAGATCGGACTGATTCTTCTGATGTTTAATCTCCATCGTTTCTCAAACATCTCCAGGTGCTCACACTCCTGACAATGTTGTCTACAGTGTTCAGCACCAATAATATCTCTCCACGTCTGAGCCCAAGATCAAGCTCCTCCTCCAGCGACGCCGTGCGCCTCGTGAGTCCTCCTGGTGTAAAGTGTCCTGTTCAAGCTTTAAGATAAAGCTTGAACAAAAAAAAAAAAAAGTCAGAATAACTATAAAAAAAACCAAACCCAACCCTGACAGTTCCACGCTCCGTACCACACTGAACACTCCGTCTCCATGGAAACGAGCGGGTGGCTGACCCTTTAATGAAGAATGAACTCAGAGTCATGAGTCGGATTCAGAGTTTTATTGTTTATCGACACAAACTTTAAGCTTTGAACTAAACACAGGCAGAACTTCACTGTCGAGAGCAAACACCAGACTGTGTCGGGACATTAGACTGTGTCGGGACACGAGACTGTGTCGGGACACGAGACTGTGTCGGGACACGAGACTGTGTCGGGACATGAGACTGTGTCGGGACATGAGACTGTGTCGGGACATTAGACTCTGTCGGGACATGAGACTGTGTCGGGACACGAGACTGTGTCGGGACATGAGACTGTGTCGGGACATGAGACTGTGTCGGGACACGAGACTGTGTCGGGACATTAGACTCTGTCGGGACATTAGACTGTGTCCGGACATGAGACTGTGTCGGGACATTAGACTCTGTCGGGACATTAGACTGTGTCCGGACATGAGACTGTGTCGGGACATTAGACTCTGTCGGGACATTAGACTGTGTCCGGACACGAGACTGTGTCGGGACACGAGACTGTGTCGGGACACGAGACTGTGTCGGGACATTAGACTCTGTCGGGACATTAGACTCTGTCGGGACATTAGACTCTGTCGGGACATTAGACTCTGTCGGGACATGAGACTGTGTCGGGACATGAGACTGTGTCGGGACATTAGACTCTGTCGGGACATGAGACTGTGTCGGGACATGAGACTGTGTCGGGACATTAGACTGTGTCGGGACATGCTGTGTTTGCGTTTCTACATTGATTGTTCCACTGTTAACGCCTTGTTACGCTGCAGAGCCACCAGGGGGCGACCAAAGCCACATAAAGAGCCACAACAGAGACAAAGGCGTCGGTTGAAGATGAAGAATGAGGTGAAAGTGTTGGTTTTACACAGAAACAGTTCAATTAACTTGATGTTTGTTTTTCTTCCGCTGTTGAGCTGTGTTCACTTGCGCCCCCTGCAGTCCACACAGGTACTGCTCTTTGTATCCAAATAAATACTGAAGAATAAATGAGCATTTAGTGTCTTCATTTGTGACAGAAATAGTGAGACATAACTGTGTTACAAACAGAATGTCGCTCAGTCATAAAGTGCTTTCTTATAAAAGTTTGTGCAAATCTTTTCACTTAAAGGCATTAAACGTGATCCTCGTCAGACTCCAGGCCTCGGCTCTGCTTTTCATTCAAGTCAAAAGAGCAAAATTCAAATGGGATCCTGCCAACAACGCCAGTCTGTAGCTCATTGTTCCTGGGGTTTTTGTTCTTTTTGGGTGGAGTTTGCATGTTCTCCCTGTGACGCTCCTCCAGAGTCTTAAGTATTTATTAAATGTAGCTCCAAAAGCAGAACCGAGGACCGTTATCTCACATTCAAGTGCTGTCTTTAAAGTTTGTGCAAATCATCTGCAACATTCAAAACATTAAACAATTGAGCCGCTGGAGGCCCCGCCCCCTCTGCCGCACACAGATGCACAATAATACAACCACTGCAGCGCTGGATCCACCAGACATTCTCTCAAACACTTTTATGACCCAGTACTTCAGACTTCAGACTCATTTAAGACTAAATATTCATGTTTCTAAGCATAAAACACGCACAACCAATAATCTATTTGGCTTTGAAAGAATCACCAGAGAAATGACTTTTGAATCAGTGACAGTTTGAGCCGTAGCTGAAGCCGTTTTGGTGCAAAGCAACACACATTAGTTCTAAACGTTCAATGTGTTGTTTTTGCTTTGCAGCTGCAGTACCACAGCTCACAGACAGGTGGAGCTGTTCAGTGTAAACCTAAGAAGCTGAAGGCACAAACAAACGTTCTGATTGGTTCCTCACTAAAGCACAGATTTGAACATAAACAGACTTTTCCCACTGAAGACGATCCCCATCTGTTCTGAAGCTGAGGACGCACCACACGACCTTTAGGCCCATTTTCCTCTGGGTCACCTCTGGGTCACCTCTGGGTCACCTCTGGGTCACCTCTGTCATCTCTGTGTCACTCTGGGTCACCTCTGGGTCACCTCTGGGTCACCTCTGTCATCTCTGGGTCAACTCTGGGTCACCTCTGGGTCATCTCTGTGTCACTCTGGGTCACCTCTATCACCTCTGGGTCACCTCTGTCATCTCTGGGTCACCTCTGGGTCACCTCTGGGTCACCTCTGGGTCACCTCTGTGTCACCTCTGGGTCACCTCTGTGTCACCTCTGTGTCACCTCTGGGTCACCTCTGTCAGTCTGGGTCATCTCTGGGTCATCAGTCACTCTGGGTCACCTCTATCACCTCTGGGTCACCTCTGTCATCTCTGGGTCATCAGTCACTCTGGGTCACCTCTGGGTCACCTCTGTCATTTCTGGGTCACCTCTGGGTTATCACTGTCACTCTGGGTCACCTCTGTCAGTCTGGGTCATCTCTGGGTCATCAGTCACTCTGGGTCACCTCTGGGTCATCTCTGGGTCATCAGTCACTCTGGGTCACCTCTGTGTCACCTCTGGGTCACTTCTGTCATCTCTGGGTCACCTCTGGGTCACCTCTGTCATTTCTGGGTCACCTCTGGGTCACCTCTGTCATTTCTGGGTCACCTCTGGGTCACCACTGGGTCACCTCTGGGTCACCTCTGTCATTTCTGGGTCACCTCTGGGTCACCTCTGGGTCATCAGTCACTCTGGGTCACCTCTGTCATCTCTGGGTCACCTCTGGGTCACCTCTGTCATCTCTGGGTCACCTCTGGGTCACCTCTGTCATTTCTGGGTCACCTCTGGGTCACCTCTGTCATTTCTGGGTCATCTCTGGGTCATCAGTCACTCTGGGTCACCTCTGGGTCATCTCTGGGTCATCAGTCACTCTGGGTCACCTCTGTGTCACCTCTGGGTCACTTCTGTCATCTCTGGGTCACCTCTGTCACCTCTGTGTCACCTCTGTCATTTCTGGGTCACCTCTGGGTCACCTCTGTCATTTCTGGGTCACCTCTGGGTCACCACTGGGTCACCTCTGGGTCACCTCTGTCATTTCTGGGTCACCTCTGGGTCACCTCTGGGTCACCTCTGGGTCATCACTGTCACTCTGGGTCACCTCTGTCATTTCTGGGTCACCTCTGGGTCATTACTGTCACTCTGGGTCACCTCTGGGTCACCTCTGTCATTTCTGGGTCACCTCTGGGTCACCTCTGGGTCATCACTGTCACTCTGGGTCACCTCTGTCATTTCTGGGTCACCTCTGGGTCATCACTGTCACTCTGGGTCACCTCTGTCATCTCTGGGTCACCTCTGGGTCACCTCTGTCATCTCTGGGTCATCAGTCACTCTGGGTCACCTCTGTCATCTCTGGGTCATCAGTCACTCTGGGTCACCTCTGTGTCATTTCTGGGTCATCTCTGGGTCATCTCTGGGTCACCTCTGTCACCTCTGGGTCACCTCTGTGTCATTTCTGGGTCACCTCTGTCATTTCTGGGTCATCACTGGGTCATCACTGTCACTCTGTGTCACCTCTGTCACCTCTGGGTCACCTCTGTGTCATTTCTGGGTCACCTCTGTCATTTCTGGGTCATCACTGTCACTCTGTGTCACCTCTGTCACCTCTGGGTCACCTCTGTCACCTCTGGGTCACCTCTGTGTCATCAGTCACTCTGGGTCACCTCTGTCATCTCTGGGTCACCTCTGGGTCATCTCTGGGTCATCAGTCACTCTGGGTCACCTCTGTCATCTCTGGGTCACCACTGGGTTATCACTGTCACTCTGGGTCACCTCTGGGTCATTTCTGGGTCACCTCTGGGTCATTACTGTCACTCTGGGTCACCTCTGGGTCACCTCTGGGTCATTTCTGGGTTTAACACTTTACACCAGAGTCAAACTACACTCTGTGCCCGCTTTAACACTTTACACCAGAGTCAAACTACACTCTGTGCCCGCTTTAACACTTTACACCAGAGTCAAACTACACTCTGTGCCCGCTTTAACACTTTAACACCAGAGTCAAACTACACTCTGTGCCCACTTTAACACTTTACACCAGAGTCAAACTACACTCTGTGCCCACTTTAACACTTTACACCAGAGTCAAACTACACTCTGTGCCCACTTTAACACTTTACACCAGAGTCAAACTACACTCTGTGCCCGCTTTAACACTTTACACCAGAGTCAAACTACACTCTGTGCCCGCTTTAACACTTTACACCAGAGTCAAACTACACTCTGTGCCCACTTTAACACCAGAGTCAAACTACACTCTGTGCCCGCTTTAACACTTTACACCAGAGTCAAACTACACTCTGTGCCCGCTTTAACACTTTACACCAGAGTCAAACTACACTCTGTGCCCGCTTTAACACCAGAGTCAAACTACACTCTGTGCCCACTTTAACACCAGAGTCAAACTACACTCTGTGCCCGCTTTAACACTTTAACACCAGAGTCAAACTACACTCTGTGCCCGCTTTAACACCAGAGTCAAACTACACTCTGTGCCCGCTTTAACACCAGAGTCAAACTACACTCTGTGCCCGCTTTAACACCAGAGTCAAACTACACTCTGTGCCCGCTTTAACACTTTACACCAGAGTCAAACTACACTCTGTGCCCGCTTTAACACTTTACACCAGAGTCAAACTACACTCTGTGCCCGCTTTAACACCAGAGTCAAACTACACTCTGTGCCCGCTTTAACACTTTACACCAGAGTCAAACTACACTCTGTGCCCGCTTTAACACTTTACACCAGAGTCAAACTACACTCTGTGCCCGCTTTAACACTTTACACCAGAGTCAAACTACACTCTGTGCCCGCTTTAACACCAAGAGTCAAACTACACTCTGTGCCCGCTTTAACACTTTACACCAGAGTCAAACTACACTCTGTGCCCGCTTTAACACTTTACACCAGAGTCAAACTACACTCTGTGCCCGCTTTAACACTTTACACCAGAGTCAAACTACACTCTGTGCCCGCTTTAACACTTACACCAGAGTCAAACTACACTCTGTGCCCGCTTTAACACTTTACACCAGAGTCAAACTACACTCTGTGCCCGCTTTAACACTTTACACCAGAGTCAAACTACACTCTGTGCCCGCTTTAACACTTTACACCAGAGTCAAACTACACTCTGTGCCCGCTTTAACACTTTACACCAGAGTCAAACTACACTCTGTGCCCGCTTTAACACTTTACACCAGAGTCGAACTACACTCTGTGCCCGCTTTAACACTTTACACCAGAGTCAAACTACACTCTGTGCCCGCTTTAACACTTTACACCAGAGTCAAACTACACTCTGTGCCCACTTTAACACCAGAGTCAAACTACACTCTGTGCCCACTTTAACACTTTACACCAGAGTCAAACTACACTCTGTGCCCGCTTTAACACCAGAGTCAAACTACACTCTGTGCCCGCTTTAACACCAGAGTCAAACTACACTCTGTGCCCACTTTAACACTTTACACCAGAGTCAAACTACACTCTGTGCCCGCTTTAACACTTTACACCAGAGTCAAACTACACTCTGTGCCCGCTTTAACACTTTACACCAGAGTCAAACTACACTCTGTGCCCGCTTTAACACTTTACACCAGAGTCAAACTACACTCTGTGCCCACTTTAACACCAGAGTCAAACTACACTCTGTGCCCGCTTTAACACTTTACACCAGAGTCAAACTACACTCTGTGCCCGCTTTAACACTTTACACCAGAGTCAAACTACACTCTGTGCCCGCTTTAACACCAGAGTCAAACTACAGTCAAACTACACTCTGTGCCCGCTTTAACACCAGAGTCAAACTACACTCTGTGCCCGCTTTAACACTTTACACCAGAGTCAAACTACACTCTGTGCCCGCTTTAACACTTTACACCAGAGTCAAACTACACTCTGTGCCCGCTTTAACACTTTACACCAGAGTCAAACTACACTCTGTGCCCGCTTTAACACTTTACACCAGAGTCAAACTACACTCTGTGCCCGCTTTAACACTTTACACCAGAGTCAAACTACACTCTGTGCCCGCTTTAACACTTTACACCAGAGTCAAACTACACTCTGTGCCCGCTTTAACACTTTACACCAGAGTCAAACTACACTCTGTGCCCGCTTTAACACTTTACACCAGAGTCAAACTACACTCTGTGCCCGCTTTAACACTTTACACCAGAGTCAAACTACACTCTGTGCCCGCTTTAACACTTTACACCAGAGTCAAACTACACTCTGTGCCCGCTTTAACACTTTACACCAGAGTCAAACTACACTCTGTGCCCGCTTTAACACTTTACACCAGAGTCAAACTACACTCTGTGCCCGCTTTAACACTTTACACCAGAGTCAAACTACACTCTGTGCCCGCTTTAACACCAGAGTCAAACTACACTCTGTGCCCGCTTTAACACTTTACACCAGAGTCAAACTACACTCTGTGCCCACTTTACACCAGAGTCAAACTACACTCTGTGCCCGCTTTAACACTTTACACCAGAGTCAAACTACACTCTGTGCCCACTTTAACACTTTACACCAGAGTCAAACTACACTCTGTGCCCGCTTTAACACTTTACACCAGAGTCAAACTACACTCTGTGCCCGCTTTAACACTTTACACCAGAGTCAAACTACACTCTGTGCCCGCTTTAACACCAGAGTCAAACTACACTCTGTGTTCTCTGTTCTACATTGAACTCTGTCATTATTTTATAGATTCTTAACTGTCATTTGTAAAAGTGTCAGTGGACCTCAGAGTGGACCTCAGAGTGGACCTCAGAGTGGACCTCAGAGTGGACCTCAGAGTGGACCTCAGAGTGGACCTCAGGTTCAGAGTGGACCTCAGAGTGGACCTCATGTTCAGAGTGGACCTCAGAGTGGACCTCAGAGTGGACCTCAGAGTGGACCTCAGAGTGGACCTCAGAGTGGACCTCAGGTTCAGAGTGGACCTCAGAGTGGACCTCAGAGTGGACCTCAGAGTGGACCTCAGGTTCAGAGTGGACCTCAGAGTGGACCTCAGAGTGGACCTCAGAGTGGACCTCAGAGTGGACCTCAGAGTGGACCTCAGAGTGGACCTCAGAGTGGACCTCAGATGTTCAGAGTGGACCTCAGGTTCAGAGTGGACCTCAGATGTTCAGAGTGGACCTCAGGTTCAGAGTGGACCTCAGGTGTGTCTCCAGCTTTAAGAACTGGTCTGGACCTGGACCTTTCAGTTAGTCTTGGTTCAGAGCTGGTTGGGTTAGACCTGGTTTAGAACTTTTGTAGAACTTTTGGAGACAGGGACAGAATCCTGGTTTAGTCCTGGTTTAGTCCTGGTTCAGTTCTGCTTTAATTCAAGATTTGAGTTGATCCAGTCCTGGTTTAGAACCAGTTCTTGCAGATGGGGAAGGACTTCTGGGTTAGTCCTGGTTTAGTCCTGGTTCAGTCCTGGTCCAGTCCTGGTCCAGTCCTGGTTTAGTCCTGGTTTAGTCCTGGTTTAGTCCTGGTTTAGTCCTGGTCCAGTCCTGGTTTAGTCCTGGTTTAGTCCTGGTCCAGTCCTGGTCCAGTCCTGGTTTAGTCCTGGTTTAGTCCTGGTTTAGTCCTGGTTTAGTCCTGGTCCAGTCCTGGTTTAGTCCTGGTTCAGTCCTGGTCCAGTCCTGGTCCAGTCCTGGTTTAGTCCTGGTTTAGTCCTGGTTTAGTCCTGGTTCAGTCCTGGTCCAGTCCTGGTCCAGTCCTGGTTTAGTCCTGGTTTAGTCCTGGTTTAGTCCTGGTTTAGTCCTGGTCCAGTCCTGGTCCAGTCCTGGTTTAGTCCTGGTCCAGTCCCGGTCCAGTCCTGGTCCAGTCCCGGTCCAGTCCCGGTCCAGTCCCGGTCCTGGTCTAGAACTCGATCTTGCAGGCGGGGAAGGACTCCTGGTTCATGACGACGGTGGAGCTGGAGGCCAGGACCAGGACGTTGAGGTCGGTCTGGACCTGGTGGTTCTGTTGGTACCAGTCTCTGAGGACTTCAGAGTCCGCTGTGGGGATCACAGTCACCTGGAACAGAACCGACAACCGGGTCAGGGCCAAAGGCACAACGGCACAACGGCCCAACGGCCCAACGGCCCAACGGCCCAACGGCCCAACGCCCAACGCCCAACGCCCAACGGCCCAACGGCAGAGGGAAGTGTTTCTGTTTCACGTTTGTCTCTTTCTGCGTCGCAGCTTCATTTATGATGTTTAGACCCTGTTAATGACACTCAGGGTGTTAATGACACTCAGGGTGTTAATGACACTCAGGGTGTTAATGACACTCAGGGTGTTAATGACACTCAGGGTGTTAATGACACTCAGGGTGTTAGTGACACTCAGGGTGTTAATGACACTCAGGGTGTTAATGACACTCAGGGTGTTAGTGACACTCAGGGTGTTAATGACACTCAGGGTGTTAATGACACTCAGGGTGTTAATGACACTCACAGTGTTAATGACACTCACGGTGTTAATGACACTCAGGGTGTTAATGACACTCACAGTGTTAATGACACTCACGGTGTTAATGACACTCAGGGTGTTAATGACACTCACAGGGTTAATGACACTCAGGGTGTTAATGACACTCAGGGTGTTAGTGACACTCAGGGTGTTAATGACACTCAGGGTGTTAATGACACTCACAGTGTTAATGACACTCACGGTGTTAATGACACTCAGGGTGTTAATGACACTCACAGTGTTAATGACACTCACGGTGTTAATGACACTCAGGGTGTTAATGACACTCAGGGTGTTAATGACACTCAGGGTGTTAATGACACTCAGGGTGTTAGTGACACTCAGGGTGTTAATGACACTCAGGGTGTTAATGACACTCAGGGTGTTAATGACACTCAGGGTGTTAGTGACACTCAGGGTGTTAATGACACTCAGGGTGTTAATGACACTCACAGTGTTAATGACACTCACGGTGTTAATGACACTCAGGGTGTTAATGACACTCACAGTGTTAATGACACTCAGGGTGTTAATGACACTCAGGGTGTTAATGACACTCAGGGTGTTAATGACACTCAGGGTGTTAGTGACACTCAGGGTGTTAGTGACACTCAGGGTGTTAGTGACACTCAGGGTGTTAGTGACACTCAGGGTGTTAGTGACACTCAGGGTGTTAGTGACACTCAGGGTGTTAGTGACACTCAGGGTGTTAATGACACTCAGGGTGTTAGTGACACTCAGGGTGTTAGTGACACTCAGGGTGTTAATGACACTCAGGGTGTTAGTGACACTCAGGGTGTTAGTGACACTCAGAGTGTTAATGACACTCACTGTGTTAATGACACTCGGGGTGTTAATGACACTCAGGGTGTTAATGACACTCAGAGTGTTAATGACACTCACAGTGTTAATGACACTCAGGGTGTTAATAACACTCAGGGCGTTAATAACACTCAGGGCATTAATGACACTCAGAGTGTTAATAACACTCACAGTGTTAATAACACTCAGTGTTAATGACACTCAGGGTGTTAATGACACTCAGAGTGTTAATGACACTCAGGGTGTTAATGACACTCAGGGTGTTAATGACACTCAGGGTGTTAATGACACTCAGAGTGTTAATGACACTCACAGTGTTTGTTGTAGTAAACTTGTACCTGTTCAGTGTCTGTGGTTCCAGCAGCATTACACCAGAGCAAGTGTTATGTGTAGATTGTTAGCATTAGCATTAGCACTAACATTAGCATACATGCTAACATCCTGGTAATAAACGTGTTAACTCTGACATTATTGTGGACAATAAAGCCCCACAAACCCAACGGGACACAACAGTTTGACCAAGAGCCACAGTGAATCCCACTGGAACAAGTGACCTTTGACCTCCAGGACACAGAGTGAGGGGGCGGGGACAGTTTACACTGAAACACAGAAACAACTCTCTGTGACACAAAGCACTCCAGACCAGAGTTATTCTGCTGCTGCCTTTAAATGAATGAACAGAGGGTTTAGATAAGTACACACACAGACCTCCCTGGAAGTGTCTGTGGAGCTCCCCTCGGCCTGCAGTACTCGTAGTACTCGTAGTATTTGCAGTAGTACTCGTAGTACTCGTAGTACACGTAGTACTCATAGTACTCGTAGTACTCGTAGTACTCGTAGCACTCGTACCTGGATGTTGTGCTCCCACTCGGCCTTGGCCTGCAGTACTCGTAGTATTTGCAGTAGTACTCGTAGTACTCGCAGTACTCGTAGCACTCGTAGTACTCGTAGTACTCGTAGTACTCGTACCTGGATGTTGTGCTCCCACTCGGCCTGCAGTACTCGTAGTATTTGCAGTAGTACTCGTAGTACTCGTACCTGGATGTTGTGCTCCCACTCGGCCTTGGCCTGCAGAAGGGCGTCGAGCACAGAGCGACTGGGCTCTTGGTTTCTGGGGTCGTTGCCGCTGACGACGTAGTACGAGCTCCGGATCCGTCTGAAGAATTCCAGGTCGGAGGTTTTGGGGCTGCCGTGGTTCGGGACGTAGACCAGGTCCACGTAGACCGGACCTTCGGAACCGGACCTTCTCTCTGCAACAAGAGACACAGCTCAGTCCTCCAGTTCAGCTGAAGGTGTTCAGTTTACGAGTCGGGTCTCTGTCCTGGGTCTGTCCATCAAACTAAACCTTCAGCCTCTTCTGCAGCACAAAGAACCTCAAGAACCGTACCAGAGCTGGTTCTGGTTCGGCTCAGGTCCGTCCTGGGTCCCTGGATCTTGGGTTTGGACCTGGTTCTTCTCCTGGACTCGGTCTGGATCAGGGGGTCCACTGTGCAGGACTCAGGGCGGGGTTCAGAGGGGACTGGGTCTCTAACCGGACCTGGAACCGGGTCCAAACCAGGGTCTGAAGAAGGATCTGAGGAAAGAAAAGGACATTTAGAGACGCTTCACTGTAAGACGTGTGTGTGGACTCACCCGGCTGGGCGCTGGGCTCCTCCTGACTTTGGTCCTGACTTTGGTCCTGACTTTGGTCCTGGTCCTGGTCCTGGTCCTGGTCTTCCTCAGACTCCAGGTCTTTCTCTGTGGTGGAGGGACAGTCTTCGGTCTCTGGAGGAACGTCTGAATCGGAGCCGCTCTGGGAGGACGTGCTAACGGCTAACGTGGCTAACCCCGCCCCAGTCCGGCCCCTTCGCTCCTCGTCCTCTTCGTCGCTCGACTCTGGACTGTCTTGCTCCTCAGGCTCCAAACATCTCTCACACTTGTCCTGGAGTCCTGCAGTCTTCACATCTGGACCCTGAGCTCTCGCCGCAGACAGAACCGGGTCCTGGTCCTGGTCCTGGTCCTGGTCCTGGTCCTTGGTGTCAGGTCCAGACTTCTGCTGCTCTAATCCAGCCGTGTGCTCGTCTGTTACAGCAGAACCTTCTGACTTCTGACCTTCCTCCTCTTTTTCTGGTTTGAGTTGCTTTTGATGGTCAGTTTTATAAAGTTTTGTTGAGCAAATATCTTCTCTTTTGTCTTTTATCTCCTCGTCTTTCAAACGCTCTTCTTCTGGAGTCCGTGTGGTTCCTGATCCATGAGTCGTTGCTTCAGACTTGGGCGTTCTGGCCTCCACCTCACACACGTCCTTCATCTCCTGCTCCAGATCCCGGTGGTCCTGCTCGCGGCCCATTTCTTGGTCCGGTTTCTGATCCTGGTCATGGAATGGGTGTTGTTTAGTTTCTTTGGTTTGGAGCTCCTCAGACCCTGAATGTCCCTCTGGTTTCTTCTGGTTCTTCTCCTGATCTTCGTCCTTCTGCTGGTCTTGGGCTGAGGTGCTTTGCTGGTCCCTTTTTGGGTCTTGATCCTGGTTTAGTTCTTGGACTCTCTTCAGGTCTCGATCCTGGTTCAGATCCTGGTCTTCTGACTCGCTCCAGTCCTCCGGTCTCTCCAGCAGTTCCCAGTCGGACAAACTGCTCCTCCTGCTCGCGCCGGCAGACTCGGGCTTTTCTGATCTCCTCTCTGGTCTGGTCTGGTCTTGGTGGAGCTCTGGTCTGGTCTGGTCTTGGTGGAGCTCTGGTCTGGTCTGATCTTGGTGGAGCTCTGGACTTGCTCTGGTCTGATCTTGGTGGAGCTCTGGTCTGGTCTGGTCTTGGTGGAGCTCTGGTCTGGTCTGGTCTTGGTGGAGCTCTGGACTGGTCTGGTCTTGGTGGAGATCTTGTCTGGTCTGGTCTTGGTGGAGCTCTGGACTTGCTCTGGTCTGGTCTTGGTGGAGCTCTGGACCTGGTTCTTCCACAGTTCCTCTCAGAGAGTCTTTGCCACAGCCTGAAGATGGCGCTGTGGGTTCAAAGGTTTGGTCTTCTCGCTCCTTCTCAAACACTTTGGTCTGAGTTGCTCGTTCGTCGTCTGATCCCGGTTCAGTTCTGGATTTGGCTTCGAGGTCTTTCTCGAGTCTTTCAGCTTCAGTTTGACGCGAGTCTTTGGTTTCTTCCGTCTTTGTCTTTTCCTCCTTCAGTTCTTTCTCCAGGTAAACACCGTTGTCTCTTTTTTCTGTTGCTGGTTCTTTGCACATTCTCTCTTCAGCTCCTCTCACGTCTCCTTCTCTTTCATACTCTGCTCCTTTTGTTTCATGCTCTTCATCATGAACTGATCCTTGTTTCGAACTTCTCTCGTCTCGTTTCGTTTCCTTCTCTTCCTCTGTGTCTCCTTCAGTTTTTTGTATAAAAGTCGTTTGTGTCGTCTCTTCTTTCTCAAATGTTTGCACTTTGTCTCTTTCTTCTCCTGCAGCGGTTGAAGTTGTGTTTTTTGATCCACATTTTTCTTCTGAATCTTCGGTTTGTTCATCGGCTGGAGATGCAGAGGAGGGCGCAGCCTTTTGGTCTTCATCTTCACTGACTTGAACGATGTCTCTGTGTCGATTCTCCTCCTTCACGCCTTCAGTCTCCAAAGCGTCCTCCTTCTCGCTCTTCACTTCTGACTCATCTTGGTCTGAAGCTTTAACCTTTTCAAACATCACGTCTTTTCTTTGGTCTACAGTTTTCTGAAAAGGAGACGCTGGGATTCTTTGCGGTTGAGTCAAAGACGCAGAGGAAGGCGGTACATCCTGGTCCTTCTCCTGCACACGGCCGGTGTCTTCTCGCTCCGTCCCGGCGCTTGTCTCAGGTTTCACAAGGACAGTTTGAAGGCTGTGATCCAGGTCTTCTCTTTGGTCCTGTGTTCTCTCCTTCGCTCTCGTCTCCTCCTGTTCTTCTGGACGGTCCTGTGTTCTCTCCTTCGCTCTCGTCTCCTCCTCCTGTTCTTCTGGACGGTCCTGTGTTCTCTCCTTCGCTCTCGTCTCCTCCTCCTCCTGTTCTTCTGGACGGTCCTGTGTTCTCTCCTTCGCTCTCGTCTCCTCCTGTTCTTCTGGACGGTCCTGTGTTCTCTCCTTCGCTCTCGTCTTCTCCTCCTGTTCTTCTGGACGGTCCTGTGTTCTCTCCTTCGCTCTCGTCTCCTCCTCCTGTTCTTCTGGACGGTCCTGTGTTCTCTCCTTCGCTCTCGTCTCCTCCTCCTGTTCTTCTGGACGGTCCTGTGTTCTCTCCTTCGCTCTCGTCTCCTCCTGTTCTTCTGGACGGTCCTGTGTTCTCTCCTTCGCTCTCGTCTCCTCCTCCTCCTGTTCTTCTGGACGGTCCTGTGTTCTCTCCTTCGCTCTCGTCTCCTCCTCCTCCTGTTCTTCTGGACGGTCCTGTGTTCTCTCCTTCGCTCTCGTCTCCTCCTGTTCTTCTGGACGGTCCTGTGTTCTCTCCTTCGCTCTCGTCTCCTCCTCCTTCTGTTCTTCTGGACGGTCCTGTGTTCTCTCCTTCGCTCTCGTCTCCTGCTGTTCTTCTGGACGGTCCTGTGTTCTCTCCTTCGCTCTCGTCTCCTCCTCCTGTTCTTCTGGACGGTCCTGTGTTCTCTCCTTCGCTCTCGTCTCCTCCTGTTCTTCTGGACGGTCCTGTGTTCTCTCCTTCTCTCTCGTCTCCTCCTGTTCTTCTGGACGGTCCTGTGTTCTCTCCTTCGCTCTCGTCTCCTCCTCCTGTTCTTCTGGACGGTCCTGTGTTCTCTCCTTCGCTCTCGTCTCCTCCTGTTCTTCTGGACGGTCCTGTGTTCTCTCCTTCGCTCTCGTCTCCTCCTCCTGTTCTTCTGGACGGTCCTGTGTTCTCTCCTTCGCTCTCGTCTCCTCCTGTTCTTCTGGACGGTCCTGTGTTCTCTCCTTCGCTCTCGTGTCCTCCTCCTGCTGTTCTTCTGGACGGTCCTGTGTTCTCTCCTTCGCTCTCGTCTCCTTCTGTTCTTCTGGACGGTCCTGTGTTCTCTCCTTCGCTCTCGTCTCCTCCTCCTGTTCTTCTGGACGGTCCTGTGTTCTCTCCTTCACTCTCGTCTCCTCCTGTTCTTCTGGACGGTCCTGTGTTCTCTCCTTCGCTCTCGTCTCCTCCTCCTGTTCTTCTGGACGGTCCTGTGTTCTCTCCTTCGCTCTCGTCTCCTCCTGTTCTTCTGGACGGTCCTGTGTTCTCTCCTTCGCTCTCGTCTCCTCCTGTTCTTCTGGATGGTCCTGTGTTCTCTCCTTCGCTCTCGTCTCCTCCTCCTGTTCTTCTGGACGGTCCTGTGTTCTCTCCTTCGCTCTCGTCTCCTCCTGTTCTTCTGGACGGTCCTGTGTTCTCTCCTTCGCTCTCGTCTCCTCCTCCTCCTGTTCTTCTGGACGGTCCTGTGTTCTCTCCTTCGCTCTCGTCTCCTCCTGTTCTTCGTGACGGTCCTGTGTTCTCTCCTTCGCTCTCGTCTCCTCCTCCTCCTGTTCTTCTGGACGGTCCTGTGTTCTCTCCTTCGCTCTCGTCTCCTCCTGTTCTTCCTGGACGGTCCTGTGTTCTCTCCTTCGCTCTCGTCTCCTCCTCCTGTTCTTCTGGACGGTCCTGTGTTCTCTCCTTCGCTCTCGTCTCCTCCTGTTCTTCTGGACGGTCCTGTGTTCTCTCCTTCGCTCTCGTCTCCTCCTGTTCTTCTGGACGGTCCTGTGTTCTCTCCTTCGCTCTCGTCTCCTCCTCCTGTTCTTCTGGACGGTCCTGTGTTCTCTCCTTCGCTCTTGTCTCCTCCTGTTCTTCTGGACGGTCCTGTGTTCTCTCCTTCACTCTCGTCTCCTCCTCCTGTTCTTCTGGACGGTCCTGTGTTCTCTCCTTCGCTCTCGTCTCCTCCTCCTGTTCTTCTGGACGGTCCTGTGTTCTCTCCTTCGCTCTCGTCTCCTCCTCCTGTTCTTCTGGACGGTCCTGTGTTCTCTCCTTCGCTCTCGTCTCCTCCTCCTGTTCTTCTGGACGGTCCTGTGTTCTCTCCTTCGCTCTCGTCTCCTCCTCCTCCTGTTCTTCTGGACGGTCCTGTGTTCTCTCCTTCGCTCTCGTCTCCTCCTGTTCTTCTGGAGCGGTCCTGTGTTCTCTCCTTCGCTCTCGTCTCCTCCTCCTGTTCTTCTGGACGGTCCTGTGTTCTCTCCTTCGCTCTCGTCTCCTCCTCCTGTTCTTCTGGATGGTCCTGTGTTCTCTCCTTCGCTCTCGTCTCCTCCTCCTCATGTTCTTCTGGATGGTCCTGTGTTCTCTCCTTCGATCTCGTCTCCTCCTCCTGTTCTTCTGGACGGTCCTGTGTTGTATCCTTCTGAGTCGTCTCCTCCTCCTCCTGTTCTTCTGGACGGTCCTGTGTTCTCTCCTTCGCTCTCGTCTCCTCCTCCTGTTCTTCTGGACGGTCCTGTGTTCTCTCCTTCGCTCTCGTCTCCTCCTCCTGTTCTTCTGGACGGTCCTGTGTTCTCTCCTTCGCTCTCGTCTCCTCCTGTTCTTCTGGACGGTCCTGTGTTCTCTCCTTCGCTCTCGTCTCCTCCTGTTCTTCTGGACGGTCCTGTGTTCTCTCCTTCGCTCTCGTCTCCTCCTGTTCTTCTGGACGGTCCTGTGTTCTCTCCTTCGCTCTCGTCTCCTCCTCCTGTTCTTCTGGACGGTCCTGTGTTCTCTCCTTCGCTCTCGTCTCCTCCTCCTGTTCTTCTGGACGGTCCTGTGTTCTCTCCTTCGCTCTCGTCTCCTCCTGTTCTTCTGGACGGTCCTGTGTTCTCTCCTTCGCTCTCGTCTCCTCCTCCTGTTCTTCTGGACGGTCCTGTGTTCTCTCCTTCGCTCTCGTCTCCTCCTCCTCCTGTTCTTCTTGTCGGTCCTGTGTTCTCTCCTTCGCTCTCTTCTCCTCCTCCTGTTCTTATGGTTGGTCCTGTGTTCTCTCCTTCGCTCTCGTCTCCTCCTGTTCTTCTGGACGGTCCTGTGTTCTCTCCTTCGCTCTCGTCTCCTACCTGTTCTTCTGGACGGTCCTGTGTTCTCTCCTTCGCTCTCGTCTCCTCCTCCTGTTCTTCTGGACGGTCCTGTGTTCTCTCCTTCGCTCTCGTCTCCTCCTGTTCTTCTGGACGGTCCTGTGTTCTCTCCTTCGCTCTCGTCTCCTCCTCCTGTTCTTCTGGACGGTCCTGTGTTCTCTCCTTCGCTCTCGTCTCCTCCTCCTGTTCTTCTGGACGGTCCTGTGTTCTCTCCTTCGCTCTCGTCTCCTCCTGTTCTTCTCTTTGGTCCTGTGTTCTCTCCTTCGCTCTCGTCTCCTCCTCCTGTTCTTCTGGGCGGTCCTGTGTTCCGTCTCCTTCGCTCTCGTCTCCTCCTCCTGTTCTTCTGGACGGTCCTGTGTTCTCTCCTTCACTCTCGTCTCCTCCTCCTGTTCTTCTGGACGGTCCTGTGTTCTCTCCTTCGCTCTCGTCTCCTCCTCCTCCTGTTCTTCTGGACGGTCCTGTGTTCTCTCCTTCGCTCTCGTCTCCTCCTGTTCTTCTGGACGGTCCTGTGTTCTCTCCTTCGCTCTCGTCTCCTCCTGTTCTTCTGGACGGTCCTGTGTTCTCTCCTTCGCTCTCGTCTCCTCCTCCTGTTCTTCTGGACGGTCCTGTGTTCTCTCCTTCACTCTCGTCTCCTCCTCCTGTTCTTCTGGACGGTCCTGTGTTCTCTCCTTCGCTCTCGTCTCCTCCTCCTCCTGTTCTTCTGGACGGTCCTGTGTTCTCTCCTTCGCTCTCGTCTCCTCCTCCTGTTCTTCTGGATGGTCCTTTGACATGATCTCGTCCTGTGCTGTTTTCCATTCCCTTCGGTCTGTTTCGTTCATTTTCAAACCGTTGTCTTCTTGGGACTCCAGCTCCTGCTCCCTGACGTTCGTCTCTGAAGACTTTGAGGACACTGCTTCTGAGTTCTGATCTCCAACGGTGTCTCTGGCGCTGACCTCCTCCTTGTCCTCCACCTTCTCCTCTTCTCTTTCTGTAAAATCCTCCTTTGGTCCAGGTTCTTCTGGTCTCAGTTCAAAGCCATAAAACTGGTCTCTCTCTCGTTTGGACCCAGGACTCAGAGGCTTCTGCTCTTCACGATCTGATCCCACTGTTTGGTCTTCTCTTTCGGTCTCTGGTCTGGACTCTGGTCTGGACTCTGGTCTGGACTCTGGTCTGGACTCTGGTCTGGACTCTGGTCTGGACTCTGGTCTGGACTCTGGTCTGGACTCTGGTCTGGACTCTGGTTCAGTCTCTGGTTCAGACTCTGGTCTGGACTCTGGTTCAGACTCTGGTCTGGACTCTGGTCTGGACTCTGGTCTGGACTCTGGTCTGGACTCTGGTCTGGACTCTGGTCTGGACTCTGGTCTCGTCTCTGGTCTGGACTCTGGTCTGGACTCTGGTCTGGACTCTGGTCTGGACTCTGGTCTGGACTCTGGTCTGGACTCTGGTCTGGACTCTGGTCTGGACTCTGGTCTGGACTCTGGTCTGGACTCTGGTCTGGACTCTGGTCTGGACTCTGGTCTGGACTCTGGATCGGTCTCTGGTCTCGTCTCTGGTTCGGTCTCTGGTCTGGACTCTGGTTCGGTCTCTGGTCTGGACTCTGGTCTGGACTCTGGTCTGGACTCTGGTCTGGACTCTGGTCTGGACTCTGGTCTGGACTCTGGTCTGGACTCTGGTCTGGACTCTGGATCGGTCTCTGGTTCGGTCTCTGGTCTCGTCTCTGGTCTGGACTCTGGTCTGGACTCTGGTTCGGTCTCTGGTCTCGTCTCTGGTCTGGACTCTGGTCTGGACTCTGGTCTGGACTCTGGTCTGGACTCTGGATCGGTCTCTGGTCTCGTCTCTGGTTCGGTCTCTGGTCTGGACTCTGGTTCGGTCTCTGGTCTGGACTCTGGTTCGGTCTCTGGTCTCGTCTCTGGTCTGGACTCTGGTTCGGTCTCTGGTCTCGTCTCTGGTTCGGTCTCTGGTCTGGACTCTGGTTCGGTCTCTGGTCTGGACTCTGGTCTGGACTCTGGTCTGGTCTCTGGTTCGGTCTCTGGTCTCGTCTCTGGTCTGGACTCTGGTTCGGTCTCTGGTCTGGACTCTGGTGAGGTCTCTGGTCTGGACTCTGGTCTGGACTCTGGTCTACTCTGGTCTGGTCTCTGGTTCGGTCTCTGGTCTGTCTCTGGTCTGGACTCTGGAGTTCGGTCTCTGGTCCTCGTCTCTGGTCTGGACTCTGGTTCGGTCTCTGGTCTGGACTCTGGTTCGGTCTCTGGTCTGGACTCTGGTCTGGACTCTGGTCTGGACTCTGGTTCGGTCTCTGGTCTGGACTCTGGTCTGGTCTCTGGTTCGGTCTCTGGTCTCGTCTCTGGTACCTGGACTCTGGTTCGGTCTCTGGTCTAAATCTCTGGTCTGGACTCTGGTTCGGTCTCTGGTCTGGACTCTGGTTCGGTCTCTGGTCTGGACTCTGGTTCGGTCTCTGGTCTCGTCTCTGGTCTGGACTCTGGTTCGGTCTCTGGTCTGGACTCTGGTTCGGTCTCTGGTCTGGACTCTGGTCTGGACTCTGGTCTGGACTCTGGTTCGGTCTCTGGTCTGGACTCTGGTTCGGTCTCTGGTCTGGACTCTGGTTCGGTCTCTGGTCTGGACTCTGGTCTGGACTCTGGTCTGGTCTCTGGTTCGGTCTCTGGTCTCGTCTCTGGTCTGGACTCTGGTTCGGTCTCTGGTCTGGACTCTGGTTCGGTCTCTGGTCTGGACTCTGGTTCGGTCTCTGGTCTGGACTCTGGTTCGGTCTCTGGTCTGGACTCTGGTCTGGACTCTGGTCTGGTCTCTGGTTCGGTCTCTGGTCTCGTCTCTGGTCTGGACTCTGGTTCGGTCTCTGGTCTCTGGTCTGGTCTCTGGTCTGGACTCTGGTTCGGTCTCTGGTCTGGTCTCTGGTCTGGACTCTGGTCTGGTCTCTGGACCTGGTCTCTGGTCTCTGGACTGGTCTGGACTCTGGTCTGGACTCTGGTTAGGTCTCTGGTCTGGACTCTGGTTCGGTCTCTGGTCTCGTCTCTGGTCTGGACTCTGGTTCGGTCTCTGGTCTGGACTCTGGTCTGGACTCTGGTCTGGTCTCTGGTTCGGTCTCTGGTCTCGTCTCTGGTCTGGACTCTGGTAAGGTCTCTGGTCTCGTCTCTGGTCTGGACTCTGGTTCGGTCTCTGGTCTGGACTCTGGTTCGGTCTCTGGTCTGGACTCTGGTTCGGTCTCTGGTCTGGACTCTGGTCTGGACTCTGGTCTGGTCTCTGGTTCGGTCTCTGGTCTCGTCTCTGGTCTGGACTCTGGTTCGGTCTCTGGTCTCGTCTCTGGTCTGGACTCTGGTTCGGTCTCTGGTCTGGACTCTGGTTCGGTCTCTGGTCTCGTCTCTGGTTCGGTCTCTGGTCTGGACTCTGGTCTGGTCTCTGGTTCGGTCTCTGGTCTCGTCTCTGGTCTGGACTCTGGTTCGGTCTCTGGTCTGGACTCTGGTTCGGTCTCTGGTCTGGACTCTGGTTCGGTCTCTGGTCTCGTCTCTGGTCTGGACTCTGGTTCGGTCTCTGGTCTGGACTCTGGTTCGGTCTCTGGTCTGGACTCTGGTCTGGACTCTGGTCTGGACTCTGGTTCGGTCTCTGGTCTGGACTCTGGTCTGGTCTCTGGTCTGGACTCTGGTTCGGTCTCTGGTCTGGACTCTGGTCTGGACTCTGGTCTGGTCTCTGGTTCGGTCTCTGGTCTCGTCTCTGGTCTGGACTCTGGTTCGGTCTCTGGTCTCGTCTCTGGTCTGGACTCTGGTTCGGTCTCTGGTCTGGACTCTGGTTCGGTCTCTGGTCTGGACTCTGGTTCGGTCTCTGGTCTGGACTCTGGTTCGGTCTCTGGTCTGGACTCTGGTCTGGACTCTGGTCTGGTCTCTGGTTCGGTCTCTGGTCTCGTCTCTGGTCTGGACTCTGGTTCGGTCTCTGGTCTGGACTCTGGTTCGGTCTCTGGTCTCGTCTCTGGTCTGGACTCTGGTTCGGTCTCTGGTCTGGACTCTGGTTCGGTCTCTGGTCTGGACTCTGGTCTGGACTCTGGTCTGGTCTCTGGTTCGGTCTCTGGTCTCGTCTCTGGTCTGGACTCTGGTTCGGTCTCTGGTCTGGACTCTGGTTCGGTCTCTGGTCTGGACTCTGGTTCGGTCTCTGGTCTGGACTCTGGTCTGGACTCTGGTCTGGTCTCTGGTTCGGTCTCTGGTCTCGTCTCTGGTCTGGACTCTGGTTCGGTCTCTGGTCTCGTCTCTGGTCTGGACTCTGGTAAGGTCTCTGGTCTGGACTCTGGTTCGGTCTCTGGTCTGGTCTCTGGTTCGGTCTCTGGTCTGGTCTCTGGTCTGGTCTCTGGTCTGGTCTCTGGTCTGGTCTCTGGTCTGGACTCTGGTTCGGTCTCTGGTCTGGACTCTGGTCTGGACTCTGGTCTGGTCTCTGGTTCGGTCTCTGGTCTCGTCTCTGGTCTGGACTCTGGTTCGGTCTCTGGTCTCGTCTCTGGTCTGGACTCTGGTTCGGTCTCTGGTCTGGACTCTGGTTCGGTCTCTGGTCTGGTCTCTGGTTCGGTCTCTGGTCTGGTCTCTGGTCTGGTCTCTGGTCTGGTCTCTGGTCTGGTCTCTGGTCTGGACTCTGGTTCTTCAGGTGGTGCTGGTGTCTCTTCATCTGCAATGGTCTCTAAGTCCTGGATCTCGGACAGGTCTGGTTGGGTTCTGGTCTGGTCTTGGTCCTGGATCTCGGACAAGTCTGGTTGGGTCCTGGTCTGGTCCCGGTCCTGAATCTCGGACAGGTCTTGGAGGGTCCTGGTTTGGTCTTGGAGGGTCCTGGTCTGGTCTTGGTCCTGGATCTCGGACAGGTCTGGTTGGGTCCTGGTTTGGTCTGGTTGGGTCCTGGTCTGGTCCTGGATCTCGGACAGGTCTTGGAGGGTCCTGGTCTGGTCTGGTTGGGTCCTGGTCTGGTCCTGGATCTCGGACAGGTCTTGGAGGGTCCTGGTCTGGTCTTGGAGGGTCCTGGTCTGGTCTTGGAGGGTCCTGGTCTGGTCTGGTTGGGTCCTGGTTTGGTCTTGGTCCTGGATCTCGGACAGGTCTTGGAGGGTCCTGGTCTGGTCTGGTTGGGTCCTGGTTTGGTCTTGGTCCTGGATCTCGGACAGGTCTTGGAGGGTCCTGGTCTGGTCTGGTTGGGTCCTGGTTTGGTCTTGGTCCTGGATCTCGGACAGGTCTGGTTGGGTCCTGGTCTGGTCCTGGATCTCGGACAGGTCTTGGAGGGTCCTGGTCTGGTCTTGGAGGGTCCTGGTCTGGTCTTGGAGGGTCCTGGTCTGGTCCTGGTTCGTCTGGACTCTAAAACACAAAAAGTTCGTTAAATCAAAGGGTTTTCTGTCCCAGATTCCGACCTTATTTTGGTCAAAAGTGTTAAAAATGTTGTCTGACCTGAGCGTGTCCTCGGCTCCTCGCTCTCCCTCCAGTGGCTCCAAAGGCAGATGTTTCTCCTGGATCCTCGTCTCTGTCCTCTCTCTGTTCTCTGGTTCCTTCTCCAGATGTTTCTCCTGGATCCTCATCTCTGTCCTCTCTCTGTCCTCTGGTTCCTTCTCCAGATGCAGATGTTTCTCCTGGATCCTCGTCTCTGTCCTCTCTCTGTTCTCTGGTTCCTTCTCCAGATGTTTCTCCTGGATCCTCGTCTCTGTCCTCTCTCTGTCTTCTGGTTCCTTCTCCAGATGTTTCTCCTGGACTCGTTCTTCTTCCTCCTCCTCTACCTCCGCTGTCATTGTCTCCTCTCTCTCTCCTGTTATCTGCTTCTCTACAGGTTTCTCCTGGATCATCTCTTCTGTCTCTTGTCCCGCTTTCTCCTCTGTGTCTTCTGCCTCCTTCTCAGATTCCTCCTTTAGACCTTTCTCCAGATGGTTCTCTAGAACCATAGAACCTTCTACATCTCCTTCTATCCTGTTGTCCTCTCTGAGTGGTGTAACCTCCTCCAGACCCTCCTCCAGATGTTTCTCCTGGGCTGCTTCACTCTCTTCTGTCTCCAGTGAAACCTTCTCCAGATGTTTCTCCTGGGCTGCTTCACTCTCTTCTGTCTCCAGTGAAACCTTCTCCAGATGTTTCTCCTGGGCTGCTTCACTCTCTTCTGTCTCCAGTGAAACCTTCTCCAGATGTTTCTCCAGATGTTTCTCCTGGGCCGCTCCACTCTCTTCTGTCTCTTCTGTCTCCAGTGAAACCTTCTCCAGATGTTTCTCCTGGGCTTTAGTCTCTCTTCCGTTTGTCTTTGTCTTCACAGTTTTCACAGACCTCTTCATCTCAGACCCTTCTCGGTCTTTGGTTCCTTTCCTTGCTCCCTTCTCTTTAGGTCTGTCTAGTTTGAGGGCAGATCCTGCTTTCGATCCTGGTTTAGTCCCAGGTTTAGTCCCAGTTCTGGAGCTGAGTTTTGGAGCCCCTGTCTTCTTCTCGTCTTTCATGACTTCTTTGTCCGTCACTGATTTCTTCTTTTCCGTTTTCATCTCCTTCGTTCTTTCCTTGGCTCTTCCCTTCTTCCTTTCCTTGGATCTGTCCAGACTCGTCTCCTTCACTGTTGGAAAAATGACACAAACTCAAACCAAGGCCAAAGTGCTTTGTTGTTCCCCAGTTTGAGCGACTTTGTTCTCATTTACTCTCCACAACAGTCAAAACGTTCTTTTTTAAGATCATGGTCCGGTTCAGGACCAGGGTCTGGTTTAGATTTGACACAAAATGGTGAAAGATCTTTTCTGTCCAAACAGGATTCATTAGTGACCAGTGAGTCCTACCTGCTCCTCCTGTGTCCTTCTGAGCGTCCTTCTGAGCGTCCTTCTGAGCGTCCTTCTGAGCGTCCTTCTGAGCGTCCTTCTGAGCGTCCTTCTGAGCGTCCTTCTGAGCGTCCTTCTGAGCGTCCTTCTGAGCGTCCTTCTGAGCGTCCTTCTGAGCGTCCTTCTGAGCGTCCTTCTGAGCGTCCTTCTGAGCGTCCTTCTGAGCGTCCTTCTGAGCGTCCTTCTGAGCGTCCTTCTGAGCGTCCTTCATGTCCTTCGTGTCTTCTCTGCTTCCGTCTCTCTGAGCTTTGGTCCAGGCCTTTGTCCGGCCCGTGGTCTTTGGTCCAGTTCTGAAGGTTCTGGTTGTTGCAGATGAAGTTCTGGAGCTGGAGGTCTCCTGAGATCAGAGAGAAGAAGAAATACTGTTTTAGTCCAGGTTTAGTCCAGGTTTAGTCCAGGTTTAGTCCAGCTTTAGACCAGGTTTAATCCAGGTTTAGTCCAGGTTTAGTCCAGGTTTAGTCCAGGTTTAGTCCAGCTTTAGACCAGTTTTAGTCCAGGTTTAGACCAGGTTTAGACCAGGTTTAGTCCAGGTTTAGTCCAGGTTTAGTCCAGGTTTAGTCCAGGTTTAGTCCAGGTTTGGCCCAGGTTTAGTCCAGGTTTAGTCCAGGTTTAGTCCAGGTTTAGTCCAGGTTTAGTCCAGGTTTAGTCCAGGTTTAGTCCAGGTTTGGCCCAGGTTTAGTCCAGGTTTAGTCCAGGTTTAGTCCAGGTTTAGACCAGGTTTAGTCCAGGTTTAGTCCAGGTTTAGTCCAGGTTTAAAGGGCTGGACTCACCTTGGTCTTGACCTGAGCTGCGGTCGGAGTCCTCAGGAAGTCCAGGTGTCGGAGCCGGTCCAGACCCTCCAGGACCCGACTCTGAGGCGCGTTTCCGGGGAACAGGATTCGGACCGGGCTCTGGTCCGGTCCAAACGGGGTCCAGACCAGGAGCACGGCGCCCGAGGCCAGGAACGGCACCGGGATCTGCGCCCGCGTCCCGTCGGGCAGCCGGACCCCGCCCCGGGCCGTCCCCGCCCCGGTCCATCTGCGGCGCAGGAAGTCCAGCTCGGCGCTGCCCTCGTCGGGACACAGCACGAACATGTCCAGCCGACCCACGCCCAGTTTACTGAACAGGACCAGAGGCTCCGGGGCGGCGCCGCGGCTCAGGGGCACCACCTCCAGGTCCAGGCGCTCCGTCAGGCGCATGGTCAGCACCGCCTCCTCCGCGCTGCGCCGACGCTTCACCGGACCACAACCGGACCCCACCAGGGACCACAGCCGCTCGGGACGGTTCCAGAAGACCAGCCCCACCTGGAGAAGAGCAGACCATCACCATGTGACCCACCCTCCAGCTGGCTCCTCCCCCCTGAGCGGACCAATCAGAGCTCAGGATAAAAGCTCCTCCCCTCTGAGCGGACCAATCAGAGCTCAGGATAAAAGCTCCTCCCCTCTGAGCGGACCAATCAGAGCTCAGGATAAATGCTCCTCCCCTCTGAGCGGACCAATCAGAGCTCAGGATAAATGCTCCTCCCCTCTGAGTGGACCAATCAGAGCTCAGGATAAATGCTGCTCAGATCAGTATTAGCGTTAGCCTAACCCGAAATCCAAAAGTATGGATTTATAAAACAGGATTCGTTAAACACGTTAAACACGTTAAATACGTTAAACACGTTAAATACGTTAAACACGTTAAATACGTTAAACACGTTAAATACGTTAAATACGTTAAACACGTTAAATGCGGCGGTGAATATTAAAAGTGTCTGAAGGCGCTGACCTCGGGGGAGACCAGGTTCTGGACCCAGTCCTGGACCTTCTCCTGGTCTTGGTTCAGACTTTGCTCCTCGTGGATCTTTCGCTCTTCGTCTTTGCGCTGCAGGAATCCGTTGATCCCCGGGAGGCTGTCGGTGCCGGTGTGTGTGATCAGAACCGCGTCGACCCGGTCCAGGTGCCGGACTAACCTCCAGAAGCAGGACTTCCTCTGGTCGCCCCCGTTCACCAGGACGGAGAACCCGCTGACCCCGAGGAGCGCCGAGTCCCCTCGACCCGCCGGAAACACGTAAACGCACGGCCGAGAGAGGCGCAGGAAGCCCCCGCCCGAGGACGGCAGGCTGCGGAACGGGTCCTGCAGGTCCGGATCGGGGTCCTGCAGGTCCGGCAGGTCCGGGCCTGAGTCCGGGTTATGATCCTCCATCAGAGACGCCTCAGGAGACGCCATCAGGTCCTGGAGAAACCAACAGAGCGTCAGACAAGGGTCAAGGGTCAAGGGTCAAGGGTCAAGGGTCAAGGGTCAAGGGTCAAGGGTCAAGTTCAGCTGAAGGTGTTTGGACTAAACGGTCGACGGCGTCTAGTGTCACAGAACAATTCTATTATTATTAGATTTATTATTGACTTTAGATGAAGCTGGTTGTGTTAATGTTAATATTTATTTATTTCACATTCATGGTGGTTCAGGGCAGAACGTTATATATTTATGTTATACAATATAAAACAACAACTGTGTACGTCCAGAACATGGGGGTGTGGTCTGCTGTAAGAGGCGTGGTCTGGTGTAAGAGGCGTGGTCTGGTGGGGGGGCGTGGTCTGGTGTAAGAGGCGTGGTCTGGTGTGGGGGCGTGGTCTGGTGTTAGAGGCGTGGTCTGGTGTAAGAGGCGTGGTCTGGTGTAAGAGGCGTGGTCTGGTGTAAGAGGCGTGGTCTGGTGTGGGGGCGTGGTCTGGTGTAAGAGGCGTGGTCTGGTGTAAGAGGCGTGGTCTGGTGTAAGAGGCGTGGTCTGGTGTAAGAGGCGTGGTCTGGTGTGGGGGCGTGGTCTGGTGTAAGAGGCGTGGTCTGGTGTGGGGGCGTGGTCTGGTGTAAGAGGCGTGGTCTGGTGTGGGGGCGTGGTCTGGTGTAAGAGGCGTGGTCTGGTGTAAGAGGCGTGGTCTGGTGTGGGGGCGTGGTCTGGTGTAAGAGGCGTGGTCTGGTGTGGGGGCGTGGTCTGGTGTAAGAGGCGTGGTCTGGTGTAAGAGGCGTGGTCTGGTGTAAGAGGCGTGGTCTGGTGTAAGAGGCGTGGTCTGGTGTAAGAGGCGTGGTCTGGTGTAAGAGGCGTGGTCTGGGGTTGGGGCGTGGTCTGGTGTAAGAGGCGTGGTCTGGTGTGGGGCGTGGTCTGGTGTTTGTGGCGTGGTTTGGTGTGTGGGGTGGTCTGGTGTAAGAGGCGTGGTCTGGTGTGGGGGCGTGGTCTGGTGTAAGAGGCGTGGTCTGGTGTGGGGGCGTGGTCTGGTGTAAGAGGCGTGGTCTGGTGTAAGAGGCGTGGTCTGGTGTAAGAGGCGTGGTCTGGTGTAAGAGGCGTGGTCTGGTGTAAGAGGCGTGGTCTGGTGTAAGAGGCGTGGTCTGGTGTGGGGGCGTGGTCTGGTGTAAGAGGCGTGGTCTGGTGTGGGGGCGTGGTCTGGTGTAAGAGGCGTGGTCTGGTGTGGGGGCGTGGTCTGGTGTAAGAGGCGTGGTCTGGTGTGGGGCGTGGTCTGGTGTAAGAGGCGTGGTCTGGTGTGGGGCGTGGTCTGGTGTGGCGTGGTCTGTAGGCGTGGTCTGGTGGAGGCGTGGTCTGGTGTATGCGTGGTCTGGTGTGGGGCGTGGTCTGGTGTAAGAGGCGTGGTCTGGTGTAAGAGGCGTGGTCTGGTGTTCGTGGCGTGGTCTGGTGTGGGGGCGTGGTCTGGTGTAAGAGGCGTGGTCTGGTGTGGGGGCGTGGTCTGGTGTAAGAGGCGTGGTCTGGTGTAAGAGGCGTGGTCTGGTGTGGGGACCTGGTCTGGTGTGGGGGCGTGGTCTGGTGTGGGGCGTGGTCTGGTGTAAGAGGCGTGGTCTGGTGTGGGGCGTGGTCTGGTGTAAGAGGCGTGGTCTGGTGTTGGGGCGTGGTCTGGTGTAAGAGGCGTGGTCTGGTGTAAGAGGCGTGGTCTGGTGTAGGCGTGGTCTGGTGTGGGGCGTGGTCTGGTGTAAGAGGCGTGGTCTGGTGTAGGGGCGTGGTCTGGTGTAAGAGGCGTGGTCTGGTGTAAGAGGCGTGGTCTGGTGTAAGAGGCGTGGTCTGGTGTAAGAGGCGTGGTCTGGTGTGGGGCGTGGTCTGGTGTAAGAGGCGTGGTCTGGTGTGAGGCGTGGTCTGGTGTAAGAGGCGTGGTCTGGTGTGGGGCGTGGTCTGGTGTAAGAGGCGTGGTCTGGTGTAAGAGGCGTGGTCTGGTGTAAGAGGCGTGGTCTGGTGTAAGTGTGGTGTAAAGTTTAAGGGGCGTGGTCTGGTGTAAGAAGCGTGGTCTGGTGTGGGGCGTGGTCTGGTGTATGAGGCGTGGGCTGGTGTGGGGGCGGGGTCTGGTGTTTGAGGCGTGGTCTGGTGTAAGAGGCGTGGTCTGGTGTGGGGGCGTGGTCTGGTGTAAGAGGCGTGGTCTGGTGTGGGGGCGTGGTCTGGTGTAAGAGGCGTGGTCTGGTGTGAGGCGTGGTCTGGTGTAAGAGGCGTGGTCTGGTGTAAGAGGCGTGGTCTGGTGTAAGAGGCGTGGTCTGGTGTAAGAGGCGTGGTCTGGTGTGGGGCGTGGTCTGGTGTAAGAGGCGTGGTCTGGTGTGGGGCGTGGTCTGGTGTAGAGGCGTGGTCTGGTGTGGGGCGTGGTCTGGTGTGGGGCGTGGTCTGGTGTAAGAGGCGTGGTCTGGTGTGGGGCGTGGTCTGGTGTAAGAGGCGTGGTCTGGTGTAAGAGGCGTGGTCTGGTGTGGGGCGTGGTCTGGTGTAAGAGGCGTGGTCTGGTGTGGGGGAGTGGTCTGGTGTAAGAGGCGTGGTCTGGTGTAAGAGGCGTGGTCTGGTGTAAGAGGCGTGGTCTGGTGTGGGGGCGTGGTCTGGTGTAAGAGTCGTGGTCTGGTGTGGGGGCGTGGTCTGGTGTAAGAGGCGTGGTCTGGTGTAAGAGGCGTGGTCTGGTGTAAGAGGCGTGGTCTGGTGTAAGAGGCGTGGTCTGGTGTGGGGGTGTGGTCTGGTGTTAGTGGCGTGGTCTGGTGTAAGAGGCGTGGTCTGGTGTAAGAGGCGTGGTCTGGTGTGGGGGCGTGGTCTGGTGTAAGAGGCGTGGTCTGGTGTGGGGGCGTGGTCTGGTGTGGGGGCGTGGTCTGGTGTAAGAGGCGTGGTCTGGTGGGGGGGCGTGGTCTGGTGTAAGAGGCGTGGTCTGGTGTGGGGGAGTGGTCTGGTGTGGGGCGTGGTCTGGTGTGGGTGCGTGGTCTGGTGTGGGGGCGTGGTCTGGTGTGGGGGCGTGGTCTGGTGTAAGAGGCGTGGTCTGGTTATGTGGCGTGGTCTGGTGTAAGAGGCGTGGTCTGGTGTGGGGGCGTGGTCTGGTGTGGGGGCGTGGTCTGGTGGGGCGTGGTCTGGTGTAGAGGCGTGGTCTGGTGTGGGCGTGGTCTGGTGTGGGGCGTGGTCTGGTGTGGGGCGTGGTCTGGTGTGGGGGCGTGGTCTGGTGTGGGGCGTGGTCTGGTGTAAGAGGCGTGGTCTGGTGTAAGAGGCGTGGCGTGGTCTGGTGTGGGGGCGTGGTCTGGTGTGGGGGCGTGGTCTGGTGTGGGGGCGTGGTCTGGTGTAAGAGGCGTGGTCTGGTGTAAGAGGCGTGGTCTGGTGTGGGGGCGTGGTCTGGTGTAAGAGGCGTGGTCTGGTGTAAGAGGCGTGGTCTGGTGTAAGAGGCGTGGTCTGGTGTGGGGGCGTGGTCTGGTGTGGGGGCGTGGTCTGGTGACACACAATGGTATCACCTTATTGTTTGACTCCAGCTGTTCCCCCTGAACCAGAACCGAGTCACAAAGAACTGCTTTGTGTCCCATTTAACACCAGGGGCCACAGGGGGCGCTCTGACACCAGGGGCCACAGGGGGCCACAGGGGGCCACAGGGGGCGCTCTGACACCAGGAGCCACAGGGGGCGCTCTGACACCAGGGGCCACAGGGGGCCACAGGGGGCCACAGGGGGCGCTCTGACACCAGGGACCACAGGGGGCGCTCTGACACCAGGGGCCACAGGGGGCCACAGGGGGCGCTCTGACACCAGGGACCACAGGGCTCTAACACCAGGGCCACAGGGCTCTGACACCAGGGGCCACAGGGGCGCTCTGACACCAGGGGCCACAGGGGCTCTGACACCAGGGGCCACAGGGGCGCTCTGACACCAGGGCCACAGGGCGCTCTGACACCAGGAGCCACAGGGCGCTCTGACACCAGGGGCCACAGGGTGCGCTCTGACACCAGGGGCCACAGGGGGCGCTCTGACACCAGGGGCCACAGGGGGCGCTCTGACACCAGGGGCCACAGGGGGCGCTCTGACACCAGGGGCCACAGGGGGCGCTCTGACACCAGGGGCCACAGGGGGCGCTCTGACACCAGGGGCCACAGGGGGCGCAGTACCACCAGGGGCCACAGGGGGCGCTCTAACACCAGGAGCCACAGGGGCGCTCTGACCACCAGGGGCCACAGGCGCTCTGACACCCAGGGGCCACAGGGGGCTCTGACAGGGCGCAACACCAGGGAGCTCTGACAGGGGGGGGCCACAGGGGGCTCTGACACCAGGGGGCCACAGGTGCTCTGACACCAGGGGCCACAGGGGCCGATCTGACACCAGGGGCCACAGGGGCCACAGGCGCTCTGACACCAGGGGCCACAGGGAGGCGCTCTGACACCAGGGGCCACAGGTGCGCTCTGACACCAGGGACCACAGGGGGCGCTCACACACCAGGGGCCACAGGGGCGCTCTGACACCAGGGGCCACAGGGGGCGCTCTGACACCAGGGCCACGCTCTGACACCGGGGGCCACAGGGGCTCTGACACCAGGGCCACAGGGAGGGCACCAGGGGGCCACAGAGCTCTGACACCAGGGGCCACAGGGGCCACAGGGAGCCACACCAGGGGCTCTGGGGGCCACAGGGGCCACAGAGCGCTCTGACACCAGGGGCCACAGGGGCGCTCTGACACCAGGGGCCACAGGGCCTGGCACCAGGGCCACAGGCTCTGAGGGGGCCACAGGCGCTCTGACACCAGGGGCCACAGGGGCGCTCTGACACCAGGGGCCACAGGTGCTCTGACACCAGGGGCCACAGGGGGCCCACGGGGGCCACAGGGGGCGCTCTGACACCAGGGGCCACAGGGGGCCACAGGGGGCGCTCTAACACCAGGGGCCACAGGGGGCCACAGGGGGCCACAGGGGGCGCTCTGACACCAGGGGCCACAGGGGGCGCTCTGACACCAGGGGCCACAGGGGGCGCTCTGACACCAGGGGCCACAGGGGGCCACAGGGGGCGCTCTGACACCAGGGGCCACAGGGGCCTGAGCGCTCTGCACCAGCCACAGGGGAGCCACAGGGGGCCACAGGAGCGCTCTGACACCAGGGGCCACAGGGGCGCTCTGACACCAGGGCCACAGGGGCGCTCTGACACCAGGGGCCACAGGCGCTCTGACACCAGGGGCCACAGGGGCGCTCTGACACCAGGGGCCACAGGGGGCTCCTGACACCAGGGGCCACAGAGGGGGCCACAGGGGCGCTCTGACACCAGGGGCCACAGGGGGCCACAGGGGCGCTCTCACACCAGGGGCCACAGGGGCGCTCTGACACCAGGGCCACAGGGGGCTCTAACACCAGGGGCCACAGGGCGCTCTGACACCAGGGGCCACAGGCGCTCTGACACCAGGGGCCACAGGGCTCTAACACCAGGGGCCACAGGGGCTCTGACACCAGGGGCCACAGGGGGCTCTGACACCAGGGAGCCACAGGGGCGCTCTGACACCTGGGTCCACAGACGGCGCTCTGACACCAGGGGCCACAGGGGGCGCTCTGACACCAGGGGCCACAGGGGGCGCTCTGACACCAGGGGCCACAGGGGGCGCTCTGACACCAGGGGCCACAGGGGGCGCTCTGACACCAGGGGCCACAGGGGGCGCTCTGACACCAGGGGCCACAGGGGGCGCTCTGACACCAGGGGCCACAGGGGGCGCTCTGACACCAGGGGCCACAGGGGGCCACAGGGGGCCACAGGGGGCGCTGTAACACCAGGGGCCACAGGGGGCGCGCTGACACCAGGGGCCACAGGCGCTCTGACACCAGGGGCCACAGGGGGCCACTGGGGGCCACAGGGGGCCACAGGGGGCGCTCTGACACCAGGGGCCACAGGGGGCCACAGGGCTCTGACACCAGGGGCCACAGGGCGCTCTGACACCAGGGGCCACAGGGGCGCTCTGACACCAGGGAGCCACAGGGGGCTCTGACACCAGGGGCCACAGGGGCTCTGACACCAGGGGCCACAGGGCTCTGACACCAGGGGCCACAGGGGCTCTGACACCAGGGGGCCACAGGCGCTCTTACACCAGGGGCCACAGGGGTCGCTCTGACACCAGGGGCCACAGGGGCGCTCTGACACCAGGGGCCACAGGGGCGCTCTGACACCAGGAGCCACAGGGGGCCCACTGACACCAGGGGCCTCAGTCTGACACCAGGGGCCACAGGGGGCCACAGGGGGCGCTCTAACACCAGGGGCCACAGGGGACGCTCTGACACCAGGGGCCACAGGCGCTCTGACACCAGGGGCCACAGAGGCGCTCTGACACCAGGGGCCACAGGGGCGCTCTGACACCAGGGGCCACAGGCGCTCTGACACCAGGGGCCACAGGGCGCTCTGACACCAGGGGCCACAGGGCGCTACCACCAGGGGCCACAGGGGCGCTCTAACACCAGGGGCCACAGGGGCTCTGACACCAGGGGCCACAGGGGGCGCTCTGACACCAGGGACCACAGGGGGCGCTCTGACACCAGGGGCCACAGGGGGCCACAGGGGGCGCTCTGACACCAGGGGCCACAGGGGGCGCTCTAACACCAGGGGCCACAGGGGGCGCTCTGACACCAGGGGCCACAGGGGCTCTGACACCAGGGGCCACAGGGGCGCTCTGACACCAGGAGCCACAGGGGCGCTCTGACACCAGGGGCCACAGGGGGCTCTGACACCAGGGGCCACAGGCGCTCTGACACCAGGGGCCACAGGGGCTCTGACACCAGGGGCCACAGGGGGCTCTGACACCAGGGGCCACAGGCGCTCTGACACCAGGGGCCACAGGGGGCTCTGACACCAGGGCCACAGGGCTCTGACACCAGGGGGCCACAGGAGGCTCTGACACCAGGGGCCACAGAGCGCTCTGACACCAGGGGCCACAGGGCTCTGACACCAGGGGCCACAGGCGCTCTGACACCAGGGGCCACAGGGGGCGCTCTAACACCAGGGGCCACAGGGGGCGCTCTGACACCAGGGGCCACAGGGGGCCACAGGGGGCGCTCTGACACCAGGGGCCACAGGGGGCGCTCTGACACCAGGGGCCACAGGGGGCGCTCTGACACCAGGGGCCACAGGGGGCACTCTGACACCAGGGGCCACAGGGGGCGCTCTGACACCAGGGGCCACAGGGGGCGCTCTGACACCAGGGGCCACAGGGGGCGCTCTGACACCAGGGGCCACAGGGGGCGTAGTACCACCAGGGGCCACAGGGGGCGCTCTAACACCAGGGGCCACAGGGGGCGCTCTAACACCAGGGGCCACAGGGGGCGCAGTGACACCAGGAGCCACAGGGGGCGCTCTAACACCAGGGGCCACAGGGGGCCACAGGGGGCGCTCTGACACCGGGGGCCACAGGGGGCGCTCTGACACCAGGGGCCACAGGGGGCGCTCTGACACCAGGGGCCACAGGGGGCGCTCTGACACCAGGGGCCACAGGGGGCGCTCTGACACCAGGAGCCACAGGGGGCGCTCTGACACCAGGGGCCACAGGGGGATCACTGAAACCAGGGGCCACAGGGGGCGCTCTAACACCAGGAGCCACAGGGGGAGCTCTGACACCAGGGGCCACAGGGGGCGCAGTACCACCAGGGGCCACAGGGGGCGCTCTGACACCAGGGGCCACAGGGGGCGCTCTGACACCAGGGGCCACAGGGGGCCACAGGGGGCCACAGGGGGCGCTCTGACACCGGGGGCCACAGGGGGCGCTCTGACACCAGGGGCCACAGGGGGCGCTCTGACACCAGGGGCCACAGGGGGCGCTCTGACACCAGGGGCCACAGGGGGCGCTCTAACACCAGGGGCCACAGGGGGCGCTCTAACCAGTTTCTTTCTTCCTGTCGTCTGATTCTCAGTGGAGCAGCTCCATTTAAACATCTCAAAATATCTGACACATTTAGAACTAAACCAGGTCCAGACCAGGACCAGACCAGGACCAGACCAGGACCAGACCAGGCCCAGACCAGGACCAGACCAGACCAGACCAAGACCAGACCAGACCCAGACCCAGACCAGGCCAAGACCAGACCCAGACCAGGCCAAGACCAGACCCAGACCAGGACCAGGTCCAGACCAGGACCAGACCAGGCCAGACCAGGACCAGGTCCAGACCAGGACCAGGACTTGAACTGTTTGTGGGTATATTATAGAATATAATGTCATTTTTACATAAAACTACATTAACCAGGACTAAACCAGGTCTAAACCAGGTCTAAACCAGGTCTAAACCAGGACTAAAGCAGGACTAAACCAGGACTAAACCAGGACTAAAGCAGGACTAAACCAGGACTAAAGCAGGACTAAAGCAGGACTAAAGCAGGACTGAACCAGGACTAAAGCAGGACTAAACCAGGTCTAAACCAGGAATAAAGCAGGACTAAACCAGGACTAAAGCAGGACTAAACCAGGACTAAAGCAGGACTAAACCAGGACTAAAGCAGGACTAAAGCAGGACTAAACCAGGACTAAAGCAGGACTAAACCAGGACTAAACCAGGTCTAAACCAGGAATAAAGCAGGACTAAACCAGGACTAAAGCAGGACTAAAGCAGGACTAAAGCAGGACTAAAGCAGGACTAAAGCAGGACTAAACCAGGACTAAAGCAGGACTAAACCAGGACTAAAGCAGGACTAAACCAGGACTAAACCAGGACTAAAGCAGGACTAAACCAGGTCTAACCCAGGACTAAACCAGGACTAAAGCAGGACTAAAGCAGGACTGAACCAGGACTAAAGCAGGACTAAACCAGGTCTAAACCAGGACTAAAGCAGGACTAAAGCAGGACTAAACCAGGACTAAACCAGGACTAAAGCAGGACTAAACCAGGACTAAAGCAGGACTAAAGCAGGACTAAAGCAGGACTGAACCAGGACTAAAGCAGGACTAAACCAGGTCTAAACCAGGAATAAAGCAGGACTAAACCAGGACTAAAGCAGGACTAAACCAGGACTAAAGCAGGACTAAACCAGGACTAAAGCAGGACTAAAGCAGGACTAAACCAGGACTAAAGCAGGACTAAACCAGGACTAAACCAGGTCTAAACCAGGAATAAAGCAGGACTAAACCAGGACTAAAGCAGGACTAAAGCAGGACTAAAGCAGGACTAAAGCAGGACTAAACCAGGACTAAAGCAGGACTAAACCAGGACTAAAAGCAGGACTAAAGCAGGACTAAACCAGGACTAAAGCAGGACTAAACCAGGACTAAACCAGGTCTAAACCAGGAATAAAGCAGGACTAAAGCAGGACTAAACCAGGACTAAAGCAGGACTAAAGCAGGACTAAACCAGGACTAAAGCAGGACTAAGCCAGGACTAAACCAGGTCTAAAGCAGGACTAAACCAGGACTAAAGCAGGAGCTGAGTCATGCTGCACAAAAGGAGACGAGGACAGAGGAGTCGGAGACAGAAAGCGCTGACTCACAGACACAAACCTGAGACTCTGCTGCGGCTCCAGAGAAATCACAGAAAAACTGTCGAGAAATGTTCAGGAAAATAAGAGACGAGAGGAAGACGAGGGAGAAAAGGAGGGAGCGAGGAGTGAGGGAGGAGTGAGGGAGGACGAGGGAGCGAGGAGTGAGGAGTGAGAGAGGACGAGGGAGCAAAGGAGGGAGCGAGGAGTGAGGAGTGAGGGAGCAAAGGAGGGAGCGAGGGAGGACGAGGGAGCGAGGAGTGAGGGAGGACGAGGGAGCGAGGAGTGAGGAGTGAGAGAGGACGAGGGAGCAAAGGAGGGAGCGAGGAGTGAGGGAGGACGAGGGAGCAAAGGAGTGAGAGAGGACGAGAGAGCAAAGGAGGGAGCGAGGAGTGAGGAGTGAGGGAGCAAAGGAGGGAGCGAGGGAGGACGAGGGAGCAAGGAGTGAGGAGTGAGAGAGGACGAGGGAGCGAGGAGTGAGGGAGGAGTGAGGGAGGACGAGGGAGCGAGGAGTGAGGAGTGAGAGAGGACGAGGGAGCGAGGAGTGAGGGAGGACGAGGGAGCAAAGGAGGGAGCGAGGAGTGAGGGAGGACGAGGGAGCAAAGGAGGGAGCGAGGAGTGAGGGAGGACGAGGGAGCAAAGGAGTGAGAGAGGACGAGAGAGCAAAGGAGGGAGCGAGGAGTGAGGAGTGAGGAGCAAAGGAGGGAGCGAGGGAGGACGAGGGAGCAAGGAGTGAGGAGTGAGAGAGGACGAGGGAGCGAGAGTGAGGGAGGAGTGAGGGAGCGAGGAGCGAGGAGTGAGAGTGAGAGAGGACGAGGGAGCGAGGAGTGAGGGAGGACGAGGGAGCAAAGGAGGGAGCGAGGAGTGAGGGAGGACGAGGGAGAAAAGGAGGGAGTGTGGAGTGAGGGAGGACGAGGGAGCAAAGGAGGGAGCGAGGAGTGAGGGAGGATGAGGGAGAAAAGGAGGGAGCGAGGAGTGAGGAGTGAGGGAGCAAAGGAGGGAGCGAGGAGTGAGGGAGGACGAGGGAGCGAGGAGTGAGGGAGGACGAGGGAGCAAAGGAGGGAGCGAGGAGTGAGGAAGGATGAGGGAGCAAAGGAGGGAGGGAGGACGAGGGAGCGAGGAGTGAGGAGTGAGGGAGGACGAGGGAGAAAAGGAGGGAGCGAGGAGTGAGGGAGGACAAGGGAGAAAAGGAGGGAGCGAGGAGTGAGGGAGGACAAGGGAGAAAAGGAGGGAGCGAGGAGGGAGGGAGGACGAGGGAGCGAGGAGGGAGGGAGGACGAGGGAGCGAGGAGTGAGGGAGGACGAGGGAGAAAAGGAGGGAGCGAGGAGTGAGGGAGGACGAGGGAGCGAGGAGTGAGGGAGGACGAGGGAGCGAGGAGTGAGGGAGGACAAGGGAGAAAAGGAGGGAGCGAGGAGTGAGGGAGGACAAGGGAGAAAAGGAGGGAGCGAGGAGGGAGGGAGGACGAGGGAGCGAGGAGTGAGGGAGGACGAGGGAGAAAAGGAGTGAGGGAGGACGAGGGAGCAAAGGAGGGAGCGAGGAGTGACGGAGGACGAGGGAGCAAGGAGTGAGGGAGGACAAGGGAGAAAAGGAGGGAGCGAGGAGTGAGGGAGGAGTGAGGGAGGACGAGGGAGCGAGGAGTGAGGAGTGAGAGAGGACGAGGGAGCAAAGGAGGGAGTGAGGAGTGAGGGAGGACGAGGGAGCAAAGGAGGGAGCGAGGAGTGAGGGAGGACGAGGGAGCAAAGGAGTGAGAGAGGACGAGAGAGCAAAGGAGGGAGCGAGGAGTGAGGAGTGAGGGAGCAAAGGAGGGAGCGAGGGAGGACGAGGGAGCAAGGAGTGAGGAGTGAGAGAGCACTTGGGAGCGAGGAGTGAGGGAGGAGTGAGGGAGGACGAGGGAGCGAGGAGTGAGGAGTGAGAGAGTGAGGGAGCGAGGAGTGAGGGAGGACAGGGAGCAAAGGAGGGAGCGAGAGTGAGGGAGGACGAGGAGAAAAGGAGGGAGTGAGGAGTGAGGGAGGACGAGGGAGCAAAGGAGGGAGCGAGGAGTGAGGGAGGACGAGGGAGAAAAGGAGGGAGCGAGGAGTGAGGAGGAGCAAGGAGGAGGAGCGAGTGAGGGAGGACGAGGAGCGAGGAGTGAGGGAGGACGAGGGAGCAAAGGAGGGAGCGAGGAGTGAGGAAGGATGAGGGAGCAAAGGAGGGAGGAGGGAGGACGAGGGAGCGAGGAGTGAGGGAGGAGGGCGAGGGAGAAAAAGGAGGGGCGAGGAGTGAGGGAGGACAAAGGGAGAAAAGGAGGGAGCGAGGAGTGAGGGAGGAGTGAGGGAGCGAGGAGTGAGGGAGGACGAGGTGCGAGGAGTGAGGGAGGACAAGGGAGAAAAGGAGGGAGCGAGGAGTGAGGGAGGACGAGGGAGCGAGGAGTGAGGGAGGACGAGGGAGCGAGGAGTGAGGGAGGACGAGGGAGAAAAGGAGGGAGCGAGGAGTGAGGGAGGACGAGGGAGAAAAGGAGGGAGCGAGGAGGGAGGGAGGACGAGGGAGCGAGGAGTGAGGGAGGACGAGGGAGCGAGGAGTGAGGGAGGACGAGGGAGCAAAGGAGGGAGCGAGGAGTGACGGAGGACGAGGGAGCAAGGAGTGAGGGAGGACAAGGGAGAAAAGGAGGGAGGTAGGAGTGAGGGAGGACGAGGGAGCGAGGAGGGAGGGAGGACGAGGGAGCGAGGGAGCGAGGAGGACGAGGAGAAAAGGAGGGAGCGAGGAGTGAGGGAGGACGAGGGAGCGAGGAGGGAGGGAGGACGAGGGAGCAAAGGAGGGAGCGAGGAGTGACGGAGGACGAGGGAGCGAGGAGTGAGGGAGGACGAGGGAGAAAAGGAGGGAGCAAGGAGTGAGGGAGGACAAGGGAGAAAAGGAGGGAGCGAGGAGGGAGGGAGGACGAGGGAGCGAGGAGTGAGGAGTGAGGAGTGAGGGAGGACGAGGGAGAACAGGAGGGAGCGAGGAGTGAGGGAGGACGAGGGAGCGAGGAGTGAGGAGTGAGGGAGGACGAGGGAGAAAAGGAGGGAGCGAGGAGTGAGGGAGGACAAGGGAGAAAAGGAGGGAGCGAGGAGTGAGGGAGGACGAGGGAGCAAAGGAGGGAGCGAGGAGTGAGGGAGGACGAGGGAGCGAGGAGTGAGGAGCGAGGAGTGAGGGAGGACGAGGGAGAAAAGGAGGGAGCGAGGAGTGAGGGAGGACGAGGGAGCGAGGAGGGAGGGAGGACGAGGGAGCGAGGAGTGAGGAGTGAGGAGTGAGGGAGGACGAGGGAGAAAAGGAGGGAGCGAGGAGTGAGGGAGGAGTGTGAGGTGAGACGAGGTGAAACAGACTGCAGCGTAAGGAGTCCTGAGACCAGAAGAGGGCGCCACTGAGAGGGAGAGACGGGCAAAACTGTGGAGTTTAGAGTCACATTTAAGCTCCTCCCCCTGAACTATAAAGCCATGTTTAGTCCTGACTGTGGCACCAGCAGGAGGCCGGTCCATGTTTAGTCCTGACTCTGGCACCAGCAGGAGGCCGGTCCATGTTTAGTCCTGACTCTGGCACCAGCAGGAGGCCGGTCCATGTTTAGTCCTGACTCTGGCACCAGCAGGAGGCCGGTCCATGTTTAGTCCTGACTCTGGCACCAGCAGGAGGCCGGTCCATGTTTAGTCCTGACTCTGGCACCAGCAGGAGGCCGGTCCATGTTTAGTCCTGACTCTGGCACCAGCAGGAGGCCGGTCCATGTTTAGTCCTGACTCTGGCACCAGCAGGAGGCCGGCCCATGTTTAGTCCTGACTCTGGCACCAGCAGGAGGCCGGTCCATGTTTAGTCCTGACTCTGGCACCAGCAGGAGGCCGGCCCATGTTTAGTCCTGACTCTGGCACCAGCAGGAGGCCGGCCCATGTTTAGTCCTGACTCTGGCACCAGCAGGAGGCCGGTCCATGTTTAGTCCTGACTCTGGCACCAGCAGGAGGCCGGCCCATGTTTAGTCCTGACTCTGGCACCAGCAGGAGGCCGGCCCATGTTTAGTCCTGACTCTGGCACCAGCAGGAGGCCGGTCCATGTTTAGTCCAGGGTCTGGTCTGTCCCGACCCTCACGGGGCCCGTCCGGTCCACACGACCGGGGGCTACTCTTCCCCTGCGGCCGGTGATCGACGCCGGGCGAGCTTTTCAAACAGGGCAAGGGCGCACCTGTCAGTCCACTGTAGCACAGCACACCGGGACCCTCCTCTTACCGCGGGGCGCTCACCGTAGAGGTAGGGCACTCACCGCGGGGCGCTCACCGTAGAGGTAGGGCACTCACCGCGGGGCGCTCACCGTAGAGGTTGGGTACTCACCGTAGAGGTTGGGCGCTCACCGTAGAGGTTGGGCCCTCACCGTAGAGGTTGGGCGCTCACCGTAGAGGGTGGGTACTCACCGTAGAGGGTGGGCGCTCACCGCGGGGCGCTCACCGTAGAGGTTGGGCGCTCACCGTAGAGGGTGGGTACTCACCGTAGAGGGTGGGCGCTCACCGTAGAGGTTGGGCACTCACCGTAGAGGTTGGGTACTCACCGTAGAGGTTGGGCACTCACCGTAGAGGGTGGGTACTCACCGTAGAGGTTGGGCGCTCACCGTAGAGGGTGGGTACTCACCGTAGAGGGTGGGCGCTCACCGTAGAGGTTGGGCACTCACCGTAGAGGGTGGGTACTCACCGTAGAGGGTGGGCGCTCACCGCGGGGCGCTCACCGTAGAGGGTGGGTACTCACCGTAGAGGTTGGGCACTCACCGTAGAGGTTGGGCGCTGCTCGTGGTGATTCGGTGAGTAAAGTTCAAGCACAAATTGATCAGACAATAATTTAGAGTGAACAGTAGTTAGAGCCAGAGGGTCTGAAGCACTTGAGGTCTGTGACACACCATTAATGCACTTTACCTCACAGTCACTCACTGTTTATAACACACACCTAAGACACTTTATTTGACATTTTACTCTTTATTCCAGACAGACTCCTCCTGTAAATAAGAGTGTGCACTTTAGACTTTAGATTGTACTTTTATCACCATGTTTATTTATCCTATTTTTATTGCATGCGCCTGTTTCATTCATTCCTGTCCTAAACTGTGTGTTGCAACAGTGGAATTTCCCCCATTGTGGGACAAATAAAGGATCTGATCTGATCTTAAATAAAACAGAGTGAGTGGTTAAAGTGGTTTATTTAAGACTCGACATGATACACTTTGGTCGTTCAGCCTCGATCAAACAAACCTCGTCCTTCACCTCCTCCTCAGACGCCTTTGACCTGAAGAGACTCAGACAAGAAACCTGCCCTAAACCTCGACACATTCACCTCCTCCTTCACCTCCTCCTCAGACGCCTTTGACCTGAAGAGACAAGAAACCTGCCCTAAACCTCGACACATTCACCTCCTCCTCAGACGCCTTTGACCTGAAGAGACAAGAAACCTGCCCTAAACCTCGACACATTCACCTCGTCCTTCACCTCCTCCTCAGACGCCTTCGACCTGAAGAGACTCAGACAAGAAACCTGCCCTAAGCAACGAGTGTCTCCTCTGAGGAAGGACCGTTAGGAGCTAGGGGATAGGGGATAGGAGCTAGAGGGTAGGAGCTAGAGGGTAGGAGCTAGGGGGTAGGGGGTAGGGGATAGGAGCTAGGAGCTAGAGGGTAGGAGCTAGGGGGTAGGGGGTAGGGATAGGAGCTAGAGGGTAGGAGCTAGAGGGTAGGAGCTAGGGGGTAGGGGGGAGGGGATAGGGGATAGGAACTAGAGGGTAGGAGCTAGGGGGTAGGGGATAGGAGCTAGAGGGTAGGAGCTAGGGGGTAGGAGCTACGGGATAGGAGCTAGGGGGTAGGAGTTAGGGGGTAGGAGCTAAGGGATAGGAGCTAGGGGGTAGGGGATAGGGGGTAGGGGATAGGGGGTAGGAGCTAGGAGCTAGGGGATAGGAGCTAGAGGGTAGGAGCTAGGGGATAGGAGCTAGAGGGTAGGAGCTAGGGGATAGGGGCTAGGGGATAGGGGATAGGAGCTAGGGGGTAGGAGCTAGGGGGTAGGAGCTAGGGGATAGGAGCTAGAGGGTAGGAGCTAGAGGGTAGGAGCTAGGGGATAGGAGCTAAGGGATAGGAGCTAAGGGATAGGAGTTAGGGGATAGGAGCTAGGAGCTAAGGGATAGGAGCTAGAGGGTAGGAGCTAGGGGGTAGGAGTTAGGGGATAGGAGCTAAGGGATAGGAGCTAGGAGCTAGAGTGAGTGGTTTAAAGTGGTTTATTTAAGACTCGACATGATACACTTTGGTCGTTCAGCCTCGATCAAACAAACCTCGTCCTTCACCTCCTCCTCAGACGCCTTTGACCTGAAGAGACAAGAAACCTGCCCTAAACCTCGACACATTCACCTCCTCCTTCACCTCCTCCTCAGACGCCTTTGACCTGAAGAGACAAGAAACCTGCCCTAAACCTCGACACATTCACCTCCTCCTCAGACGCCTTTGACCTGAAGAGACAAGAAACCTGCCCTAAACCTCGACACATTCACCTCCTCCTCAGACGCCTTTGACCTGAAGAGACAAGAAACCTGCCCTAAACCTCGACACATTCACCTCGTCCTTCACCTCCTCCTCAGACGCCTTCGACCTGAAGAGACTCAGACAAGAAACCTGCCCTAAGCAACGAGTGTCTCCTCTGAGGAAGGACCGTTAGGAGCTAGGGGATAGGGGATAGGAGCTAGAGGGTAGGAGCTAGAGGGTAGGAGCTAGGGGGTAGGGGGTAGGGGATAGGAGCTAGGAGCTAGAGGGTAGGAGCTAGGGGGTAGGGGGTAGGGGATAGGAGCTAGAGGGTAGGAGCTAGAGGGTAGGAGCTAGGGGGTAGGGGGTAGGGGATAGGGGATAGGAGCTAGAGGGTAGGAGCTAGGGGGTAGGGGATAGGAGCTAGAGGGTAGGAGCTAGGGGGTAGGAGCTAAGGGATAGGAGCTAGGGGGTAGGAGTTAGGGGGTAGGAGCTAAGGGATCGGAGCTAGGGGGTAGGGGATGGGGGTCGGGGATAGGGGGTAGGAGCTAGGAGCTAGGGGATAGGAGCTAGAGGGTAGGAGCTAGGGGATAGGAGCTAGTGGGTAGGAGCTAGGGGATAGGGGATAGGAGATAGAGGATAGGAGCTAGAGGGTAGGAGCTAGAGGGTAGGAGCTAGGGGATAGGAGCTAAGGGATAGGAGCTAAGGGATAGGAGTTAGGGGATAGGGGATAGGAGCTAAGGGATAGGAGCTAGGGGATAGGAGCTAGGGGGTAGGAGCTAGGAGCTAAGGGATAGGAGCTAGAGGGTAGGAGCTAGGGGGTAGGAGTTAGGGGATAGGAGCTAAGGGATAGGAGCTAGGAGCTAGGGGATAGGAGCTAAGGGATAGGAGCTAGGGGATAGGAGCTAGGGGATAGGAGCTAGGGGGTAGGAGCTAGGAGCTAAGGGATAGGAGCTAGGGGGTAGGAGTTAGGAGCTAGGAGCTAGAGGGTAGGAGCTAGAGGGTAGGAGCTAGGGGGTAGGAGCTAGAGGGTAGGAGCTAGGGGATAGGAGCTAGGGGATAGGAGCTAGAGGGTAGGAGGATCTCATAGTGTCATTTATAATCAATGATTCTGTGAAAGATCTAAAGGCACTAAACTCCAGTGTCCTCCTTGTGTCCTCCTCCTGTCCTTGTGTCCTCC
The DNA here is from genome assembly GCA_019453435.1 of Rhinogobius similis. Classification (NCBI taxonomy): domain Eukaryota; kingdom Metazoa; phylum Chordata; class Actinopteri; order Gobiiformes; family Gobiidae; genus Rhinogobius; species Rhinogobius similis. The sequence continues at coordinate 45,915 of CM033628.1, read as the reverse complement.
TCCTGTCCTTGTGTCCTCCTCCTGTCCTTGTGTCCTCCTCCTGTCCTCGTGTCCTCCTCCTGTCCTTGTGTCCTCCTCCTGTCCTCGTGTCCTCCTCCTGTCCTCCTCGTGTCCTTGTGTCCTCGCGTCCTCCTCGAGGGAAGAGTTTATAATTTCTAAATTTAACATAAAAATATAATCCTCAGTGTTGTTTAAATAAATCTCATGTTCTAAACTGCACAGGCTCCGCCTCCTCTGAGGATTGTGGGAGCTGTAGTCTCTGAGAGCAGCGCTGTGATTGGTCAGTAACAGGAGCCAGTCCAGGCTCAGGCTCTGATTGGCCGGTTTACTTTGGAGGAAGTATCTCTGAGAACAGCAGCCCATTGGCCGAGATGGCGTCGCCCAAACCGACCGTTCTGATTGGCCGTTTGCAGACGAGCACGGGCGACAGGTGCATGGTCACGTGATGCTGCTGCCACACTGTGATTGGCCGGTCCGGGTCCAGTCTGAGCGTGTGCGTGGCGTTGGCGTTAAACTGCAGCGGAGCTTTGAGCGCGGCCTCCGGGGCGTGCACGTGGGCGCGCCCGCACGCCTGAGCGCTGGCCGTGCGCGCGCCCGCCGCCGCGCTCGCCGCCTGGTTACCCCAGCGACCCGTCACCACGGCGACCACGTGGAACGGCAGCGAGTGGAAGTGAACCCTCGACAGACGCGACTCGCCCGCCGGCGCTCCGAAACGCCCCAGAACCCACTGCAGCACGTCGCTGGCCACGCCCACCGCGGAGCCCACGCCCAACTCCGACCACGACGAATCAGAGTGAGGCCCGCCCACCGAGCGCGACAGGAAGAGCAGCTCCTGCTCGTTCAGGCCGAGCGACGACACCAGCGGGAAAACCTGAAGAGACCAAGATTAATATTAAAATATAACGTTTACATGAACCAAACCAACAAGAGACAAGGCCACCTGTCGGCAGGGACGCACCTGTCGGCAGGGACTCACCTGTCGGCAGGGACTCACCTGTCGGGCAATGCGCTGCATGAAGCCAGGGTCAGTCATTGAGGCCAACTCCAGATGAACAGGAACAGAGAGCTCTGACAACAGCGCCACCACCTGGAGACACACTGCACTTTAGACCAAGTTCAGTCCTGGTCCAGACCTGGTTCAGTCCTGGTTTAGACCTGGTTTAGTCCTGGTTTAGACCTGGTTCAGTCCTGGTTTAGACCTGGTTCAGTCCTGGTTTAGACCTGGTTTAGTCCTGGTTTAGACCTGGTTCAGTCCTGGTTTAGACCTGGTTTAGTCCTGGTTTAGACCTGGTTCAGTCCTGGTTTAGACCTGGTTCAGTCCTGGTTTAGACCTGGTTCAGTCCTGGTTCAGTCCTGGTCCAGTCCTGGTCCAGTCCTGGTCCAGTCCTGGTCCAGTCCTGGTCCAGACCTGGTCCAGTCCTGGTTTAGTCCTGGTTTAGTCCTGGTTCAGTCCTGGTCCAGTCCTGGTTCAGTCCTGGTCCAGTCCTGGTTCAGTCCTGGTTTAGACCTGGTTCAGTCCTGGTTTAGACCTGGTTTAGTCCTGGTTTAGACCTGGTTCAGTCCTGGTTTAGACCTGGTTTAGTCCTGGTTTAGACCTGGTTCAGTCCTGGTTTAGACCTGGTTCAGTCCTGGTTTAGACCTGGTTCAGTCCTGGTTCAGTCCTGGTCCAGTCCTGGTCCAGTCCTGGTCCAGACCTGGTCCAGTCCTGGTTTAGTCCTGGTTTAGTCCTGGTTCAGTCCTGGTCCAGTCCTGGTTCAGTCCTGGTCCAGTCCTGGTTTAGTCCTGGTTTAGTCCTGGTTCAGTCCTGGTCCAGTCCTGGTTCAGTCCTGGTTTAGTCCTGGTTCAGTCCTGGTCCAGTCCTGGTTCAGTCCTGGTCCAGTCCTGGTTTAGTCCTGGTCCAGTCCTGGTTCAGTCCTGGTTCAGACCTGGTTTAGTCCTGGTCCAGACCTGGTTTAGTCCTGGTCCAGTCCTGGTTTAGACCTGGTCCAGTCCTGGTTTAGTCCTGGTCCAGTCCTGGTCCAGTCCTGGTCCAGTCCTGGTCCAGACCTGGTCCAGTCCTGGTTCAGTCCTGGTCCAGTCCTGGTTCAGTCCTGGTCCAGTCCTGGTTTAGTCCTGGTCCAGTCCTGGTTCAGTCCTGGTCCAGTCCTGGTCCAGTCCTGGTCCAGACCTGGTCCAGTCTCTGGTCCCGGGCCTCGGTCTTCAGACCCTCCATCATGTGGAATCCGGACAGGACCAGCAGGTCTGGTTCAAACTGGTCCAGACTCTGGACCAGGGTCTCTGTGGAGCTCATGAGGCTGTTGGCCTCGTCGTGTGAGAAGATGAACCTGTTGGCCTGAGGAGCGGCCACCAGGGGGCCCCAGCGCTCCCCTGAAACACACAACATACACTACTACAGTACTAGTACTACAGTACTAGTACTGTAGTACTGTAGTACTACAGTACTACAGTACTAGAGTACTACAGTACTACAGTACTAGTACTGTAGTACTGTAGTACTACAGTACTAGAGTACTAGAGTACTAGAGTACTAGAGTACTAGAGTACTACAGTACTACAGTACTAGAGTACTAGAGTACCACAGTACCACAGTACTACAGTACTTGTACTTGTACTTGTACTTGTACTTGTACTTGTACTTGTACTTGTACTTGTACTTGTACTTGTACTTGTACTTGTACTTGTACCTGTCTGATACTCCAGGATCAGGTGATACTCGTCAGTTTCTTGCAGAGATTCTGGAGGAACCACAATCTTCTCGTCTAAAAGTTCATGAAGTTTAGGACCAACTGGACCAGAGAGAAGGACCTGAGGAAGACCAGACCAGAGACCAGGTTTGGACCAGGTTTAGACCAGGTTTAGACCAGGTTTAGACCAGGTTTAGACCAGGTTTAGACCAGGTTTAGACCAGGTTTAGACCAGGTTTGGGGACCCGGTTTAGACCCGGTTTAGTACCTCGGTGTCTGGACTGGAGGCCAGCTTCTGTCCGATCAGAGCTGCGTTTCCTCCGACGTAGAGCTGCAACAGAGACACAGGTCAGACCCAAGTCCCGGTCCGGTCCCGGTCCGGTCCCGGTCCAGTACCTTGGCCCCGGGGATCTGCAGTGCGGTCTGGGCGATGGTCCTGAAGAGCTCTGCGTCTGAGAAGAACCTTTCTGCTGCGGCTCCTCGAGACATGAAGAACTGGAACGTGTCCCTGAGATCCTGCAGAGAACCCAGGACCTCGTGATCCAGACCAGGACCAGGACCAGGACCAGGACCAGGACCAGGACCAGAGCCGGGCCGCAGACCCAGAGCCTCCAGCAGCGCCACGCCCGACACCACCACGTCCACACACGAGTTCACCCTGGAGCAGAACAAGCAGCTCAGAACCTGTCAGGGGCCCCCTCTGTGTGTGTCAGGGGCCCAGTGTGTGTGTCAGGGGCCCAGTGTGTGTGTCAGGGGCCCAGTGTGTGTGTCAGGGGCCCAGTGTGTGTGTCAGGGGCCCAGTGTGTGTGTCAGGGGCCCAGTGTGTGTGTCAGGGGCCCAGTGTGTGTCAGGGGCCCAGTGTGTGTGTCAGGGGCCCCCTCTGTGTGTGTGTGTCAGGGGCCCAGTGTGTGTGTCAGGGGCCCAGTGTGTGTGTCAGGGGCCCAGTGTGTGTCAGGGGCCCTCCCTGTGTGTCAGGGGCCCTCCCCGTGTGTGTCAGGGGCCCTCCCCGTGTGTGTCAGGGGCCCTCCCCGTGTGTGTCAGGGGCCCTCCCCGTGTGTGTCAGGGGCCCAGTGTGTGTGTCAGGGGCCCCCTCTGTGTGTGTGTGTCAGGGGCCCAGTGTGTGTCAGGGGCCCCCTCTGTGTGTGTGTGTCAGGGGCCCCCTCTGTGTGTGTGTGTGTCAGGGGCCCCTCTGTGTGTCAGGGGCCCCTCTGTGTGTCAGGGCCCTCCTCTGTGTGTCAGGGCCCTCCTGTGTGTCAGGGCCCCTCTGTGTGTCAGGGCCCCTCTGTGTGTCAGGGCCCCCTCTGTGTGTCAGGGCCCCTCTGTGTGTCAGGGCCCCCTCTGTGTGTCAGGGGCCCCTCTGTGGCACTGACCCGACAGCCGCTCGGCTCCACTTGGTCTGAGGAGCGGTGATGATGTTCTCCCAGGCCTCAGACACTCGCTGCTCCAGACTCTTCTCCTGGACCGGGTCCTGGACCGGGTCCTGGACCGGGTCTGAGGTTCTGAACAGGGCCTTCAGACGGTCCAGGCCCCGGTCCAGGTCCAGCCCAGACTCTTGGTGGAGGACCAGAGCCAGGACCAGGCCCAGGAGCAGCACCAGCAGGGGGCCCCAGCGAGCCATGTCCAGAACCTACAGAACCTACAGACACAAGAGAAGAAGAAGTGAAGCACAGGCCCATCTGAGAGACCAGTCCAGGACCGGGACCGGGGCCGGGGCCGGGACCGGGGCCGGGACCAGGACCAGACCAGTCCAGGACCAGGACCAGGACCAGGGCCAGGGCCAGGGCCAGGGCCAGGACCAGACCAGTCCAGGACCAGGACCGGGACCAGGGCCAGGGCCAGGGCCAGGGCCGGGACCGGGGCCGGGACCAGACCAGTCCAGGACCAGGGCCGGGGCCGGGGCCGGGGCCGGGGCCGGGGCCGGGACCAGGACCAGGACCAGACCAGTCCAGGACCAGGACCGGGGCCGGGGCCAGACCAGGGTCGGGGCCGGGACCAGGGTCGGGGCCGGGACCAGGACCAGGACCAGACCAGTCCAGGACCAGGACCGGGACCAGGGCCAGGGCCAGGGCCGGGGCCGGGGCCGGGGCCAGGACCAGGACCAGGACCAGACCAGTCCAGGACCGGGACCGGGGCCGGGGCCGGGGCCGGGGGCCGGCCCAGACCAGGACCAGACCAGTCCAGGACCGGGACCGGGCCAGGGCCGGGACCAGGACCAGGGCCGGGGCCGGGGCCGGGGCCGGGGCCAGACCAGGGTCGGGGCCAGGACCAGGACCAGACCAGTCCAGGACCAGGGCCGGGGCCGGGGCCGGGGCCGGGGCCGGGGCCGGGGCCGGGACCAGGACCAGGACCAGACCAGTCCAGGACCGGGACCGGGGCCGGGGCCGGGGCCGGGGCCAGACCAGGACCAGACCAGTCCAGGACCGGGACCGGGCCAGGGCCGGGACCAGGACCAGGGCCGGGACAAGGGCCAGACCAGACCAGACCAGTCCAGGACCAGGGCCGGGGCCGGGGCCGGGGCCAGGACCAGGACCAGGACCAGACCAGTCCAGGACCAGGACCGGGACCGGGGCCGGGGCCGGGGCCAGACCAGGGTCGGGGCCAGTCCAGGACCAGGACCAGACCAGTCCAGGACCAGGACCGGGGCCGGGGCCGGGGCCGGGGCCAGTCCAGGACCAGGACCAGACCAGTCCAGGACCAGGACCGGGGCCGGGGCCGGGGCCAGACCAGGACCAGACCAGTCCAGGACCGGGACCGGGACCAGGGCGGGGGCCGGGACCAGGACCAGACCAGTCCAGGACCAGGACCAGGACCGGGGCCAGTCCAGGACCGGGGCTGGGGCTGGGGCCGGGACCGGGGCCAGTCCAGGACCAGGACCGGGGCTGGGGCCTTGGCCAGACCAGGACCGGGACCGGGACCGGGGCCGGGGCCGGGGCCGGGACCAGGGCCGGGGTCAGACCAGGACCAGGACCGGGGCTGGGGCCGGGGCCAGACCAGGACCAGACCAGTCCAGGACCGGGACCGGGGCCGGGGCTGGGACCGGGGCCAGTCCAGGACCAGGACCGGGGCTGGGGCCGGGGCCAGACCAGGACCAGACCAGTCCAGGACCGGGGCCGGGACCAGGGCCAGGGCCGGGGCCGGGGCCAGACCAGGACCAGGACCGGGGCTGGGGCCGGGACCGGGGCCAGTCCAGGACCAGGACCAGGACCAGGACCAGGACCAGGACCAGGACCAGGACCAGGACCAGGACCAGGACCAGCCACAAACGACAAAGAGTGAGAGCAGGTTATATTTGTGTAAAACATAAACATAAACATTCAGGTTCAGTTCTGCTGCAAATACAACCAAGTGACCCCTGACCCTGACCCCTGACCCCTGACCCTGACCCTGACCCCTGACCCCGACCCTGACCCCTGACCCCTGACCCTGACCCTGACCCTGACCCCTGACCCAAACCCAAAGTCTGTGTCTGGAGAAACTGAGCAGGAAACTCCAGGCAAATGTCCTGAATCCTGCACTAAAACTGAAATAGTCCTGGTTCAGTCCTGGTTTAGACCTGGTTTAGTCCTGGTTCAGTCCTGGTTCAGTCCTGGTTCAGTCCTGGTTCAGTCCTGGTTCAGTCCTGGTCTAGTCCTGGTCTAGTCCTGGTTCAGTCCTGGTCTAGTCCTGGTTCAGTCCTGGTTCAGTCCTGGTCTAGTCCTGGTCTAGTCCCAGTAAAGACTTTGGGTCTAACTCGATCCTGTTGGAGGATTAGAACCGCTCACCTCTCGGTTCGAGGTCAGACCTGGTTCAGACCCAAAGGCCGGGCTTCTGCCGGAGCCACGCCGGGTTTGAGGCTCTTCTCTCGGCTGCGGTGGTGAAGAGCTCCGCGGGCCTCGCTCCGGGTCTGGACTCTTCAAAACTCATTGAGAATCCACGGTCCACGGTCCACGCGCGGGTCACGGTCCACGCGCGGGTCACGGTCTACGGTCCACGCACGGTCCACGGTCCACGCACGGATCACGGAGCTGCCACATCCGCTTAGCTCTCCGCGCATGCGCACAGCCCGGGTCACGTGACGCACGGACGAGCTCATTCAGTTTTATTCAAAAGTGCGACTCTTTGACCAAAAACAGTTACAAACAAAAGGATCGATGGTTTTCTTCATGAAACTAAAGAGTGTCGTTTGAATGAAGCTCAACATCAAACTAATAAAATAAACATTTAATCTCAGACGCTCATTGCACTCGTTTACAACTCGATCTAATAATATTTCTGCTTCTCTTGTCACTCTCTAACCCTTTCATGATTCTACGATGAAAAACAAACATTTTTGGCCACTTTCCTATCCCGTAATACATGTTTTGTGCACTTGGGGGCGCTGACGCGCCATATTTGTGAATTTTCTTGACTTTTCCTCAGTGTCAGTGGGAAAAATAGGGGATTGGTCCCAAGAAGAAGAAGAAGAAGAAGAAGAAGAAGAAGAAGGAGAAGAATATTCAGATGTGAAAACAATGTACAAAAGTAAATAGGCTCAATCACTTTCTGATGAGCCTATTCACAATAATAATGTCCCATGTCACGTTGTTATATGAACATGACGTGCATTAGTGGCGACTCCGCGGGTCCGCACGTAAAGCGCGCTTTTGCAGACGACACTACGAGAATAATAGGCCTCTCGTGGCGCTCGGGCCTAATTATTAATAATATTTGATATTAAACCGTTTTCAGACCAAGAGTCTGAACTGGCCACAGAACCAGATCCTTTTCAGAAAATACAAATGAAAATCAAACAAACATCCAAAGAGTGACAGACAATCTAACGGCGCGTTATACTTTGATTTAAGTTCTTTACTCACTTTGTTTACTTGTTAAAGCTTTGGTTCGTGGGTCGTGGTTCCGACGCGGCGGGCTCTAATTGGTCAAACGTACTTCCGTAAAAATCTTCGATAGGCCACTGTGTCTGAGTGTTCGTCCAATCATTGGCCGTGTTCCGCTGGCCCCGCCCCCTGGTCGACGTGGCGCGCTCCCGAGGCTCCAAAGGCGCAGCGGTGACGCGCTCCGCTCCTCCCCGGCTCCAGTGCGCGGTGCCCGGTCTGCGCTGCCTCTCTGCCCGCTGTCCCCGTGACTCTCCGTGACTCTCCGTGACTCTCCGTGACTCTCCGTGACGCAGGCCGTGGATGCTCAGACGGTTCGGGCCGCTGCTCAGACGGAGGATGAAGTGTTTACTCGCGCTGGCGCTGCTCGGGGGCGCGCTCGTGTTCCTCGCGTTTCCCGGAGGCTCCGGGGCCGCGGAAGACAAGAAGAAGGGCCCTAAAGTCACAGCCAAGGTACGGGTTCCACGTGAGCTCAAAACATCGTCCCGGAACTGACTAAGTGAGCCCCGGTGTGCGCCGCTCCGGCGCCCGGTGTGCGCCGCTCCGGCGCCCGGTGTGCGCCGGGACCATTGTGTTCATTCCGCGTAACACCGGCCCGGTGTTAGGCTCCGTGTTAGCCCGGTGTTAGCCCGGTGTTAGGCTCCATGTTAGCCTAGTGTTAGCCTAGTGTTAGGCTCCGTGTTAGCCTAGTGTCAGCCTAGTGTTAGCCTAGTGTTAGGCTCCATGTTAGCCCGGTGTTAGGCTCTGTGTTAGCCTAGTGTTAGGCTCCATGTTAGCCCGGTGTTAGGCTCCGTGTTAGCCTAGTGTCAGCCTAGTGTTAGCCCGGTGTTAGGCTCCGTGTTAGCCCGGTGTTAGGCTCCGTGTTAGCCCGGTGTTAGGCTCCGTGTTAGCCCGGTGTTAGGCTCTGTGTTAGCCTTGTTTTAGGCTCCATGTTAGCCCGGTATTAGGCTCCGTGTTAGCCTAGTGTTAGGCTCCATGTTAGCCTAGTGTTAGGCTCCGTGTTAGCCTAGTGTTAGCCCGGTGTTAGGCTCCATGTTAGCCTAGTGTTAGCCTAGTGTTAGGCTCCGTGTTAGCCTAGTGTTAGCCCAGTGTTAGGCTCCATGTTAGCCTAGTGTTAGGCTCCGTGTTAGCCCGGTGTTAGGCTCCGTGTTAGCCCGGTGTTAGGCTCCGTGTTAGCCTAGTGTTAGGCTCTGTGTTAGCCCGGTACTAGGCTCCGTGTTAGCCCGGTGTTAGGCTCCGTGTTAGCCCGGTGTTAGGCTCCATGTTAGCCTAGTGTTAGCCTAGTGTTAGGCTCCGTGTTAGCCTAGTGTTAGGCTCCATGTTAGCCTAGTGTCAGCCTAGTGTTAGCCCAGTGTTTGGCTCCGTGTTAGCCTAGTGTTAGGCTCCGTGTTAGCCTAGTGTTAGGCTCCATATTAGCCTAGTGTCAGCCTAGTGTTTGGCTCCGTGTTAGCCTAGTGTTAGGCTCCGTGTTAGCCTAGTGTTAGGCTCCGTGTTAGCCTAGTGTTAGGCTCCATATTAGCCTAGTGTCAGCCTAGTGTTTGGCTCCGTGTTAGCCCGGTGTTAGGCTCTGTGTTAGCCTAGTGTTAGGCTCCGTGTTAGCCCGGTGTTAGGCTCTGTGTTAGCCTAGTGTTAGGCTCCGTGTTAGCCCGGTGTTAGGCTCCGTGTTAGCCCGGTGTTAGGCTCCGTGTTAGCCTAGTGTTAGGCTCCGTGTTAGCCTAGTGTTAGGCTCCATATTAGCCTAGTGTCAGCCTAGTGTTAGCCCGGTGTTAGGCTCTGTGTTAGCCTAGTGTTAGGCTCCGTGTTAGCCCGGTGTTAGGCTCTGTGTTAGCCCGGTGTTAGGCTCCGTGTTAGCCTAGTGTCAGCCTAGTGTTAGCCCGGTGTTAGGCTCTGTGTTAGCCTAGTGTTAGGCTCCGTGTTAGCCTAGTGTTAGGCTCAATGTTAGCCTAGTGTTAGGCTCTGTGTTAGCCTAGTGTTAGGCTCCATGTTAGCCTAGTGTTAGGCTCCATGTTAGCCTAGTGTTAGGCTCCATGTTAGCCCGGTGTTAGGCTCCATGTTAGCCCGGTGTTAGGCTCCGTGTTAGCCTAGTGTTTGGCTCCGTGTCAGCCTAGTGTTTGGCTCCGTGTCAGCCTAGTGTTAGGCTCTGTGTTAGCCCGGTGTTAGGCTCCATGTTAGCCCGGTGTTAGGCTCCGTGTTAGCCCGGTGTTAGGCTCCGTGTTAGCCCAGTGTTAGGCTCCAGTTAGCCTAGTGTTAGGCTCCATGTTAGCCTAGTGTCAGCCTAGTGTTAGGCTCTGTGTTAGCCCGGTGTTAGGCTCCGTGTTAGCCTAGTGTTAGGCTCCAGTTAGCCTAGTGTTAGGCTCCATGTTAGCCTAGTGTCAGCCTAGTGTTAGGCTCTGTGTTAGCCCGGTGTTAGGCTCCGTGTTAGCCCGGTGTTAGGCTCCATGTTAGCCTAGTGTTAGCCTAGTGTTAGGCTCCGTGTTAGCCTAGTGTTAGCCCAGTGTTAGGCTCCATGTTAGCCTAGTGTTAGGCTCCGTGTTAGCCCGGTGTTAGGCTCCGTGTTAGCCCGGTGTTAGGCTCTGTGTTAGCCCGGTACTAGGCTCCGTGTTAGCCTAGTGTTAGGCTCCATGTTAGCCTAGTGTTAGGCTCCGTGTTAGCCCGGTGTTAGGCTCCATGTTAGCCTAGTGTTAGGCTCCGTGTTAGCCTAGTGTTAGGCTCCATGTTAGCCTAGTGTCAGCCTAGTGTTAGCCCAGTGTTAGGCTCCGTGTTAGCCTAGTGTCAGCCTAGTGTTTGGCTCCGTGTTAGCCTAGTGTTAGGCTCCGTGTTAGCCTAGTGTTAGGCTCCATATTAGCCTAGTGTCAGCCTAGTGTTTGGCTCCGTGTTAGCCTAGTGTTAGGCTCCATATTAGCCTAGTGTCAGCCTAGTGTTTGGCTCCGTGTTAGCCCGGTGTTAGGCTCTGTGTTAGCCCGGTGTTAGGCTCCGTGTTAGCCCGGTGTTAGGCTCTGTGTTAGCCTAGTGTTAGGCTCCGTGTTAGCCCGGTGTTAGGCTCTGTGTTAGCCTAGTGTTAGGCTCCGTGTTAGCCTAGTGTTAGGCTCAATGTTAGCCTAGTGTTAGGCTCTGTGTTAGCCTAGTGTTAGGCTCCATGTTAGCCTAGTGTTAGGCTCCATGTTAGCCTAGTGTTAGGCTCCATGTTAGCCCGGTGTTAGGCTCCATGTTAGCCCGGTGTTAGGCTCCGTGTTAGCCTAGTGTTAGGCTCCATGTTAGCCTAGTGTTTGGCTCCGTGTTAGCCTAGTGTTTGGCTCCGTGTCAGCCTAGTGTTAGGCTCCGTGTTAGCCTAGTGTTAGGCTCAATGTTAGCCTAGTGTTAGGCTCTGTGTTAGCCTAGTGTTAGGCTCCATGTTAGCCTAGTGTTAGGCTCCATGTTAGCCTAGTGTTGGGCTCCAGTTAGCCTAGTGTTAGGCTCCATGTTAGCCCGGTGTTAGGCTCCGTGTTAGCCCGGTGTTAGGCTCCGTGTTAGCCTAGTGTTAGGCTCCAGTTAGCCTAGTGTTAGGCTCCATGTTAGCCTAGTGTCAGCCTAGTGTTAGGCTCCGTGTTAGCCCAGTGTTTGGCTCCTTGTTAGCCCAGTTTTAGCCCAGTGTTAGGCTCCGTGCTAGCCTGGTGTTAGCCCCCATGTTAGCCCAGTTTTAGCCCTGTGTTAGGCTCCGTGTTAGCCCTGTGTTAGCCCTCATGTTAGCCCAGTTTAGCCTGGTGTTATGCTCCTTGTTAGCCCCCGGTGTTAGCCCCCGGTGTTAGCCCCCGGGCGTCAGCCCCCGGTGTTAGCCCCTGGGTGTTAGCCCCTGGGCGTTAGCCCCTGGGCGTTAGCCCCTGGGCGTTAGCCCCTGGGCGTTAGCCCCTGGGCGTTAGCCCCCGGTGTTAGCCCCCGGTGTTAGCCCCCGGTGTTAGCCCCCGGTGTTAGCCCCTGGGCGTTAGCCCCTGGGTGTTAGCCCCCGGTGTTAGCCCCCGGTGTTAGCCCCCGGCCGTTAGCCCCCGGTGTTAGCCCGGTGGTGGTGGTAAAATAAAATGGTTCTATTAAATTGTCGATAAATTGCCACATGTTAACGCCGTGTGTCCCTCGTCTTGTCTTGTTGTATGTTTTGTATCCGTTGCGTGTCAGAGTGTATGCATGTATGTATATATATATATTATATATGTGTATATTCTATATTTGTTGTGTTTTAATGATCTGCACAAACTCTTGGTTGGTCTAAAAGCTGAAGCCTGGTCCTGTTTTCGTGTTAAATCTGGTGTTTTTCAGGTGTTTTTTGACATGAAGATCGGAGAGGATAAGGCCGGACGCATCGTCATCGGAATCTTTGGAAAAACTGTCCCAAAAACTGCTGATAACTTCATCGCCTTGGCAACCGGCGAGGTAAACATCCCATAATGTGCGGCTCGTTCGACGACTTTAACGAACAGTTTTGGTTTGTTTTTCACAGAAAGGTTTTGGATACAAAGGAAGCAAGTTTCACCGAGTCATAAAGGACTTCATGATCCAGGGAGGAGACTTCACCCGCGGGGACGGGACCGGGGGTGAGTGAGGGCCCCTGGGGGGGCGGGGGGTGAGTGAGGGCCCCTGGGGGGTGAGTGAGGGCCCCCGGGGGGGCCGGAGGGTGAGTGAGGGCACCTGGGGAGGGTGAGTGAGGGCCCCTGGGGGGTGAGTGAGGGCCCTGGGGGCGGGGGTGAGTGAGGCCGAGACCGGGTGAGTGAGGGCCCCGAGGGGGGTGAAGTGAGGGCCGGGGGACCGAGGTAGTGGGGGCCCCTGGGGTGTGAGTGAGGGCCCAGCGGAGGAGGGGGTGAGTGAGGGCCCCTGAGGGGTGAGTGAGGGCCCCTGGGGGGGCGTGGGGTGAGTGAGGGCCCCCGGGGGGACCGGGGGGTGAGTGAGGGCCCCTGAGAGAGTGTGGGGTGGGAGGGGGGCTGAGAGATTGAATGTGTTCCCCCCGTGTTCCTCACATGTTCCTCACGTGTTCCCCCCGTGTTCCTCACGTGTTCCTCACGTGTTCCTCACGTGTTCCTCACATGTTCCCCCCGTGTTCCCCCCGTGTCCGTGTTCCTCACGTGTTCCCCCCGTGTTCCCCGTGTTCCTCCGTGTCCCCCCGTGTTCCCCCCGTGTTCCCCCCGTGTTCCCCACGTGTTCCCCACGTGTTCCCCACGTGTTCCCCACGTGTTCCTCACGTGTTCCTCACGTGTTCCTCACGTGTTCCTCACGTGTTCCTCACGTGTTCCCCCCGTGTTCCTCACGTGTTCCCCTGTTCCTCCGTGTTCCTCCGTGTTCCTCACGTGTTCCCCCCGTGTTCCCCCCGTGTTCCTCACGTGTTCCTCCCGTGTTCCCCCCGTGTTCCCCCCGTGTTCCTCACGTGTTCCTCACGTGTTCCTCACGTGTTCCCCCGTGTTCCTCACGTGTTCCCCCCGTGTTCCTCCCGTGTTCCTCCCGTGTTCCTCCCGTGTTCCCCCCGTGTTCCTCACGTGTTCCCCCCGTGTTCCTCACGTGTTCCTCCCGTGTTCCTCCCGTGTTCCCCACGTGTTCCCCACGTGTTCCCCACGTGTTCCCCACGTGTTCCTCACGTGTTCCTCACGTGTTCCTCACGTGTTCCCCACGTGTTCCCCCCGTGTTCCGTCCCCGTGTTCCCCCCGTGTTCCCCCCGTGTTCCCCCCGTGTTCCCCCCGTGTTCCCCCCGTGTTCCTCACGTGTTCCCCCAGTGTTCCCCCAGTGTTCCCCCCGTCTTCCCCCCGTGTTCCTCACGTGTTCCCCCCGTGTTCCCCCCGTGTTCCCCACGTGTTCCCCCCGTGTTCCTCCCGTGTTCCTCCCGTGTTCCTCCCGTGTTCCTCCCGTGTTCCTCCCGTGTTCCTCCCGTGTTCCCCCGTGTTCCTCACGTGTTCCTCCCGTGTTCCCCCGTGTTCCTCCCGTGTTCCTCCGTGTTCCTCACGTGTTCCTCACGTGTTCCTCACGTGTTCCTCCGTGTTCCTCCGTGTTCCTCCGTGTTCCCCGTGTTCCCCGTGTTCCCCGTGTTCCCCGTGTTCCCCGTGTTCCCCGTGTTCCCCCGTGTTCCCCGTGTTCCTCCGTGTTCCCCGTGTTCCCCCCGTGTTCCTCCGTGTTCCCCGTGTTCCCCGTGTTCCCCGTGTTCCCCGTGTTCCCGTGTTCCCCGTGTTCCCCGTGTTCCCCGTGTTCCCCGTGTTCCCCTGTGTTCCTCCTTGTTCCTCCGTGTTCCTCCGTGTTCCTCCTTGTTCCTCTCGTGTTCCTCCCGTGTTCCTCCGTGTTCCCCCGTGTTCCTCACGTGTTCCCCCCGTGTTCCCCCCGTGTTCCCCCCGTGTTCCCCCCGTGTTCCCCCCGTGTTCCTCCCGTGTTCCCCCCGTGTTCCCCCCGTGTTCCTCCCGTGTTCCCCCCGTGTTCCCCCCGTGTTCCCCACGTGTTCCTCACATGTTCCTCACATGTTCCCCACATGTTCCCCTCACATGTTCTTCACGTGTTCCTCCCGTGTGTTGTAGGTAAGAGTATCTACGGCGACCGTTTCCCGGATGAGAACTTCAAGCTGAAACACTACGGCGCTGGTTGGCTGTCGATGGCAAACGCCGGCAAAGACACAAACGGCTCCCAGTTCTTCATCACCACCGTCCAGACGCCCTGGTTAGACGGCAAGCACGTGGTGTTTGGCAAGATCCTGGAGGGCATGGTGAGCCAGCAGGGGGCGCAGGAGAGGGGCCAGCAGGGGGCGCAGGAGAGAGGCCAGCAGGGGGCGCAGGAGGAGGGGCCAGCAGGGGGCGCAGGAGAGAGGCCAGCAGGGGGCGCAGGAGAGAGGCCAGCAGGGCGCAGGAGAGAAGGGGGCCAGCAGGGGCGCAGGAGAGGAGGGCCAGCAGGGGGCGCAGGAGGAGAGGCCAGCAGGGGGCGCAGGAGGAGAGGCCAGCAGGGGGCGCAGGAGGAGAGGCCAGCAGGGGCGCAGGGGCGCAGAGAGGGAGACCAGCAGGCAGGGCAGAGAGGCCAGCAGGGGGCGCAGGAGAGGGGCCAGCAGGGGGCGCAGGAGAGAGGCCAGCAGGGGGCGCAGGAGAAGAGACCAACAGAGCGCCAGGGGAGAACCAGCAGAGGCGCAAGAGGAGACCAGCAGGCGCAGGAGAAGGGAGCCAGCAGGGGGCGCAGGAGAGGGGCCAGCAGGGGGCGCAGGAGAAAAGAGCCAACAGGGCGCAGGAAAGAAGGCCAACAGCAGGGGGCGCAGGAGAGAGGGGCCAGCAGGGAGGAGGGAGGGGGCCAGCAGGGGCGCAGGAGGAGAGACCAGCAGGGCGCGGGAGAGAGAGCCAGCAGGGCGCAGGAGAGAGGGACCAGCAGAGGGCGCCCAGAGGGCGCAGGGAGGCCAGCAGGGCGCAGGAGAAGAGGCCAGCAGGGGCGCAGGAGAGAGAGCCAACAGAGGCGCAGGAAGAGCCAGCAGGGGCGCAGGAGAGGGAGCCAGCAGGGGCGCAGGAGAGCCAACAGGGCGCAGGGGGCCAGCAGGGGGCGCAGGAGAGAGGCCAGCAGGGGGCGCAGGAGAGGCCAGCAGAGGCGCAAGGGGGCGCAGGGCGCAGGGAGAGCCAACAGGGGCGCAGGAGAGGGCCAGCAAGGGGCGCAGAAGCGCAGGAGAGAGACCAACAGGGGCGCAGGAGAGGCCAGCAGGGGGCGCAGGGGGCGCAGGAGAGAGGCCAGCAGGGGGCGCAGGAGAGAGGCCAGCAGGGGGCGCAGGAGAGAGGCCAGCAGGGGGCGCAGGAGAGGGGCCAGCAGGGGGCGCAGGAGAGAGGCCAGCAGGGGGCGCAGGAGAGGGGCCAGCAGGGGGCGCAGGAGAGAGGCCAGCAGGGGGCGCAGGAGAGGGGCCAGCAGGCGGCGCAGGGGGCGCAGGAGAGGGGCCAGCAGGGGGCGCAGGAGAGGGGCCAGCAGGGGGCGCAGGGGGCGCAGGAGAGGGGGCCAGCAGGGGGCGCAGGAGAGAGGCCAGCAGGGGCGCGCCAGGAGAGAGCCAACAGGGAAGCGCAGGAGAGAGGGGCCAACAGGGGCGCAGGGGCGCAGGAGAGGGAGCCAACAGGAGGCGCAGGAGAGGAGACCAGCAGGGAAGCGCAGGAGAGGGAGACCAGCAGGCGCAGGAGGAGGGGGCCAGCAGGCGCCAGGAGAGGCCAGCAGGCGCCCAGGAGAGGGGAGACCAGCAGGGGCGCAGGAGAGAGGCCAACAGGGGCGCAGGAGAGGGGCCAACAGAAGGGCAGGCGCAGGAGAGGGGGCCAACAGGGGCGCCAGGAGAGAGAGCCAGCAGGGCGCAGGGGCGCAGGGGGCCAACAGGGGCGCAGGAGGAGGGGCCAGCAGGGGGGGGCGCAGGAGAGGGGCCAGCAGGGGGCGCAGGAGAGAGGCCAGCAGGGGGCGCAGGAGAGAGGCCAGCAGGGGGCGCAGGAGAGTGGCCAGCAGGGGGCGCAGGAGAGAGGCCAGCAGGGGGCGCAGGAGAGGGCCAGCAGGGGCGCAGGAGAGGCCAGCAGAGGCGCAGGAGAGGCCAGCAGGGGGCGCAGGAGAGGGGCCAGCAGGGGGCGCAGCGCAGGAGAGAGGCCAGCAGGGCGCAGGGGGCGCAGGAGAGGGCCAGCGAAGCGCAGGCGCAGGAGAGGGCCAACAGGTGCGCAGGAGAGAGGCCAGCAGGGGGCGCAGGAGGGGGGACAGCAGGGGGCGCAGGGGGCGCAGGAGAGAGGCCAGCAGGGGGCGCAGGAGAGGGGCCAGCAGGGGGCGCAGGAGAGGGGCCAGCAGGGGGCGCAGGGGGCGCAGGAGGGGGGCCAGCAGGGGCCAGCAGGGGGGCCAGCGGGGGGGGCAGGAGAGGGGCCAGCAGGGGGCGCAGGAGGGGCCAGCAGGGGGCGCAGGAGGGGCCAGCAGGGGGCGCAGGAGAGGGGCCAGCAGGGGGCGCAGGAGGGGCCAGCAGGGGGCGCAGGAGAGGGGCCTGCAGGGGGCGCAGGAGGGGCCAGCAGGGGGCGCAGGAGGGGCCTGCGGGGGGCGCAGGAGGGTCCGGCAGGTTTAAGATGTTTTTTGTTTCTTCTCAGGACGTTGTGAAGACAATCGAGGCGACTAAAACAGACGGCAGAGACAAACCGCTCAAAGACGTCGTGATCGAGGACTGTGGGACGCTCCCTGTGGAGAAACCCTTCAGTGAAGCCAAGGAGGGCGTGTCCGTGTGAGCGGGGGCGGGGCCTGGTCCGGACCTGGTCTGGGTCTGGGCCGTGGTCTGAATCATGGTCTGGACCTGGTCTGGACCTGGACCTGGTCTGGACCTGGTCTAGACCAGGACCTGGTCTGGACCTGGTCTGGATCATGGTCTGGACCTGGGCCTGGTCTGGACCTGGTCTGGACCTGACCTGGTCTGGGTCTGGGCCGTGGTCTGAATCATGGTCTGGACCTGGACCTGGTCTGGATCATGGTCTGGACCTGGTCTGGACCTGGACCTGGTCTGGACCTGGACCTGGTCTGGATCATGGTCTGGACCTGGTCTGGACCTGGTCCTGGTCTGGACCTGGACCTGGTCTGGACATGGTCTGGGTCTGGGTCTGGTCCTGGTCCGGACCTGGTCTGGACCTGGTCTGGACCTGGACTGGTCCTGGTCTGGACCTGGTCTGGACCTGGTCCTGGTCTGGACCTGGTCTGGACCTGGTCTGGTCCTGGTCCTGGTCTGGACCTGGTCTGGACCTGGTCTGGACCTGGTCTGGTCCTGGTCCTGGTCTGGACCTGGTCTGGACCTGGACTGGTCCTGGTCTGGACCTGGTCTGGACCTGGACCTGGTCCTGGTCTGGACCTGGTCTGGACCTGGACCTGGTCCTGGTCTGGACCTGGTCTGGACCTGGACCTGGTCCTGGTCTGGACCTGGTCTGGACCTGGTCTGGACCTGGTCTGGACCTGGTCTGAGGTCGACACTTTAAATTCATTCCAACATTTTTTGATAAAAACAAATTGATCTGAATAAAGCGTTTGCTAAAGGTTTGTCTGGAGTCGTGGTCGGGGGGGGGGGTCTGGGTCCAGACACATTTTTTATTTTATTTTCATTGTTATGAAACTTATGCAAAAGTTTTAATAAAATAAGTATTTTTTTCTGATGTAAATGTTCATTTCTCTTTATTTGTCACGAGACGACGACACACACATGTCCCTCTGACACACACATGTCCCTCTGACACACACATGTCCCTCTGACACACACATGTCCCTCTGACACACACATGTCCCTCTGACACACACATGTCCCTCTGACACACACATGTCCCTCTGAAGACACACACATGTCCCTCTGAAGACACACACATGTCCCTCTGACACACACATGTCCCTCTGAAGACACACACATGTCCCTCTGACACACACATGTCCCTCTGAAGACACACACATGTCCCTCTGAAGACACACACATGTCCCTCTGAAGACACACACATGTCCCTCTGAAGACACACACATGTCCCTCTGAAGACACACACATGTCCCTCTGAAGACACATGTCCCTCTGAAGACACACACATGTCCCTCTGAAGACACACACGTCCCTCTGACACACACATGTCCCTCTGACACACACATGTCCCTCTGAAGACACACACGTCCCTCTGAAGACACACACATGTCCCTCTGACACACACATGTCCCTCTGACACACACATGTCCCTCTGAAGACACACATGTCCCTCTGACACACACATGTCCCTCTGAAGACACACACATGTCCCTCTGAAGACACACACATGTCCCTCTGAAGACACACATGTCCCTCTGAAGACACACACATGTCCTCTGAAGACACACACATTTCCCTCTGAAGACACACATGTCCTCTGAAGACACACACATGTCTCCTCTGAAGACACACACATGTCCTCTGACACACACATGTCCCTCTGACACACACATGTCCCTCTGACACACACATGTCCCTCTGACACACACATGTCCCTCTGAAGACACACACATGTCCCTCTGACACACACATGTCCCTCTGAAGACACATGTCCCTCTGAAGACACATGTCCCTCTGAAGACACACACGTCCCTCTGAAGACACACACATGTCCCTCTGAAGACACACACATGTCCCTCTGAAGACACACACATGTCCCTCTGAAGACACACACATGTCCCTCTGATGACACACATGTCCCTCTGAAGACACACACATGTCCCTCTGAAGACACACACATGTCCCTCTGACACACACATGTCCCTCTGACACACACATGTCCCTCTGACACACACATGTCCCTCTGACACACACATGTCCCTCTGAAGACACACACATGTCCCTCTGAAGACACACACGTCCCTCTGAAGACACACATGTCCCTCTGAAGACACACACATGTCCCTCTGAAGACACACACATGTCCCTCTGACACACACATGTCCCTCTGACACACACATGTCCCTCTGACACACACATGTCCCTCTGAAGACACACACATGTCCCTCTGAAGACACACATGTCCCTCTGAAGACACACACATGTCCCTCTGAAGACACACACATGTCCCTCTGAAGACACACACATGTCCCTCTGAAGACACACACATGTCCCTCTGAAGACACACACATGTCCCTCTGAAGACACACACATGTCCCTCTGAAGACACACACATGTCCCTCTGACACACACATGTCCCTCTGACACACACATGTCCCTCTGACACACACATGTCCCTCTGACACACACATGTCCCTCTGACACACACATGTCCCTCTGACACACACATGTCCTCTGACACACACATGTCCCTCTGAAGACACACACACATGTCCCTCTGACACACACATGTCCCTCTGACACACACATGTCCCTCTGAAGACACACACATGTCCCTCTGAAGACACACACATGTCCCTCTGACACACACATGTCCCTCTGAAGACACACACATGTCCCTCTGAAGACACACACATGTCCCTCTGAAGACACACATGTCCCTCTGACACACACATGTCCCTCTGAAGACACACACATGTCCCTCTGAAGACACACACATGTCCCTCTGAAGACACACACATGTCCCTCTGAAGACACACACATGTCCCTCTGACACACACATGTCCCTCTGACACACACATGTCCCTCTGAAGACACACACATGTCCCTCTGACACACACATGTCCCTCTGAAGACACACACATGTCCCTCTGAAGACACACACATGTCCCTCTGAAGACACACACATGTCCCTCTGAAGACACACACATGTCCCTCTGAAGACACACACATGTCCCTCTGACACACACATGTCCCTCTGAAGACACACACATGTCCCTCTGAAGACACATGTCCCTCTGAAGACACATGTCCCTCTGAAGACACACACGTCCCTCTGACACACACATGTCCCTCTGACACACACATGTCCCTCTGAAGACACACACATGTCCCTCTGACACACACATGTCCCTCTGACACACACATGTCCCTCTGACACACACATGTCCCTCTGACACACACATGTCCCTCTGACACACACATGTCCCTCTGAAGACACACACATGTCCCTCTGAAGACACACACATGTCCCTCTGACACACACATGTCCCTCTGACACACACATGTCCCTCTGACACACACATGTCCCTCTGACACACACATGTCCCTCTGAAGACACACACATGTCCCTCTGACACACACATGTCCCTCTGAAGACACATGTCCCTCTGAAGACACACACGTCCCTCTGAAGACACACACATGTCCCTCTGAAGACACACACATGTCCCTCTGAAGACACACACATGTCCCTCTGACACACACATGTCCCTCTGACACACACATGTCCCTCTGACACACACATGTCCCTCTGAAGACACACACATGTCCCTCTGAAGACACACATGTCCCTCTGAAGACACACATGTCCCTCTGAAGACACACACATGTCCCTCTGAAGACACACACATGTCCCTCTGAAGACACACACATGTCCCTCTGAAGACACACACATGTCCCTCTGAAGACACACACATGTCCCTCTGAAGACACACACATGTCCCTCTGAAGACACACACATGTCCCTCTGACACACACATGTCCCTCTGACACACACATGTCCCTCCTGACACACACATGTCCTCTGACACACATGTCCCTCTGACACACACATGTCCCTCTGACACACACATGTCCCTCTGAAGACACACACATGTCCCTCTGACACACACATGTCCCTCTGACACACACATGTCCCTCTGACACAACATGTCCCTCTGAAGACACACACATGTCCCTCTGAAGACACACACATGTCCCTCTGAAGACACACACATGTCCCTCTGACACACACATGTCCCTCTGACACACACATGTCCCTCTGACACACACATGTCCCTCTGAAGACACACACATGTCCCTCTGAAGACACACACATGTCCCTCTGACACACACATGTCCCTCTGACACACACATGTCCCTCTGACACACACATGTCCCTCTGAAGACACACACATGTCCCTCTGACACACACATGTCCCTCTGACACACACATGTCCCTCTGAAGACACACACATGTCCCTCTGACACACACATGTCCCTCTGAAGACACACACATGTCCCTCTGACACACACATGTCCCTCTGATGACACACACATGTCCCTCTGACACACACATGTCCCTCTGAAGACACACACATGTCCCTCTGAAGACACACACATGTCCCTCTGAAGACACACACATGTCCCTCTGACACACACATGTCCCTCTGACACACACATGTCCCTCTGACACACACATGTCCCTCTGAAGACACACACATGTCCCTCTGAAGACACACACATGTCCCTCTGAAGACACACACATGTCCCTCTGACACACACATGTCCCTCTGACACACACATGTCCCTCTGACACACACATGTCCCTCTGAAGACACACACATGTCTAGACAAATGTTTTTATTCTTTTTATTCATCAAATCATTTCCTGGCGCTTGTTCCCGTTGGGGGTCACAGGTGACTTTGGGTCTGAGGCGGGCCACGCCCTGAGGCGGGCCACGCCCTGAGGCGGGCCACGCCCTGAGGCGGGCCACGCCCTGAGGCGGGCCACGCCCTGAGGCGGGCCACGCCCTGAGGCGGGCCACGCCCTGGGCAGGGGCAGGTCACAGCAAACACACAAACTCACTCGAGGCAATTTAGAGTTGAACACACGATGGGAGGAGCCAGAGAACCCACAGTGACACAAGCAGAACATGCAGACTGGTCCGGGATTAGAACCCACCACCTCCTGA
Organism: Rhinogobius similis; assembly: GCA_019453435.1. Classification (NCBI taxonomy): domain Eukaryota; kingdom Metazoa; phylum Chordata; class Actinopteri; order Gobiiformes; family Gobiidae; genus Rhinogobius; species Rhinogobius similis. The sequence goes on along the minus strand of CM033628.1, from coordinate 24,137 downwards.
TTGAGAGGCAGGAGCTCTAACCGCTCTGCACCGAGCGCCAAATGTTTTTATGAGGAAAAAAAAAACTATGAAGGGCATCTGACTCAGAGGAAGGGCATCTGACACAGAGGAAGGGCATCTGACACAGAGGAAGGGCATCCGACACAGAGGAAGGGCATCCGACACAGAGGAAGGGCATCTGACACAGAGGAAGGGCATCCGACACAGGGGAAGGGCATCCGACACAGAGGAAGGGCATCTGACACAGGGGAAGGGCATCCGACTCAGAGGAAGGGCATCCGGCTCAGAGGAAGGGCATCCGACTCAGAGGAAGGGCATCTGACACAGAGGAAGGGCATCTGACTCAGAGGAAGGGCATCTGACTCAGAGGAAGGGCATCCGACTCAGAGGAAGGGCATCTGACTCAGAGGAAGGGCATCCGGCTCAGGGGAAGGGCATCCGACACAGAGGAAGGGCATCTGACTCAGAGGAAGGGCATCCAGCTCAGAGGAAGGGCATCTGACTCAGAGGAAGGGCATCTGACACAGAGGAAGGGCATCTGACACAGAGGAAGGGCATCTGACTCAGAGGAAGGGCATCTGACACAGAGGAAGGGCATCCAGCTCAGAGGAAGGGCATCCAGCTCAGAGGAAGGGCATCCGGCTCAGGGGAAGGGCATCCGGCTCAGGGGAAGGGCATCCGACTCAGAGGAAGGGCATCCGGCTCAGGGGAAGGGCATCCGACTCAGAGGAAGGGCATCCGGCTCAGGGGAAGGGCATCTGACTCAGGGGAAGGGCATCTGACTCAGGGGAAGGGCATCTGACTCAGAGGAAGGGCATCCGGCTCAGGGGAAGGGCATCCGGCTCAGAGGAAGGGCATCCGGCTCAGGGGAAGGGCATCCGGCTCAGGGGAAGGGCATCCGGCTCAGGGGAAGGGCATCTGACTCAGGGGAAGGGCATCTGACTCAGAGGAAGGGCATCCGGCTCAGGGGAAGGGCATCCGGCTCAGGGGAAGGGCATCCGGCTCAGAGGAAGGGCATCCGGCTCAGGGGAAGGGCATCTGACTCAGGGGAAGGGCATCCGGCTCACAGCAGGCAGCAGGCCCTGTAGAGTTCGATGGATGATGTCAGCTCGAGTCGAAGGCTGTGATTGGCCGAGAGGAAGAAGACAGAGCCCCGCCTCAGAGTGAGGTCATTGTGCTCGGGACAGTGGGCGGAGCCAGAGACGACCAATAAGATGCTGCCGCTGTCGAGGGCGGAGACTGTGTACGACTTCACCTCCGACGGGACCTGGAGAGAGAGAGTCCGGTTATAGACCTGGACCTGGACCTGGAGAGAGAGAGTCCGGTTATAGACCTGGACCTGGGGTTGGGGGGGTGGGGCCTGGTCCTGGGGGTGGGGCCTGGTCCTGGGGGTGAGGCCTGGTCCTGGGGGTGAGGCCTGGTCCTGGGGGTGGGGCCTGGTCCTGGGGGTGGGGCCTGGTCCTGGGGGTGGGGCCTGGTCCTGGGGGTGGGGCCTGGTCCTGGGGTGGGGCCTGGTCCTGGGGGTGGGGCCTGGTCCTGGGGGTGGGGCCTGGTCCTGGGGGTGGGGCCTGGTCCTGGGGCCTGGTCCTGGGGGTGGGGCCTGGTCCTGGGGGTGGGGCCTGGTCCTGGGGGTGGGGCCTGGTCCTGGGGGTGGGGCGTCTGTTCTGGAGACATTTGGACCATTTTCTGTTTCAAACATTAATTTAATCCATTTTCAGTCTTTTTTTCCACTTTTTTGATTTTGTAAAAACACGTCATTTATTTTTCAGACTTTTTGCTTCAATAAAGTCAGACACGGCCCCCAGACACACGTGTGGCCCCCAGACACACACGTGTGGCCCCCAGACACACACGTGTGGCCCCCAGACACACACGTGTGGCCCCCAGACACACACGCGTGTGGCTCCCAGACACACACGTGTGGCCCCCAGACACGTGTGGCCCTCAGACACACGTGTGGCCCCCAGACACACACGTGTGGCCCCCAGACACACACGTGTGGCCCCCAGACACACACACACGCGTGGCCCCCAGACACACACACACGCGTGGCCCTCAGACACACACGCGTGGCCCTCAGACACACACGCGTGGCCCTCAGACACACACGTGTGGCCCCCAGACACACACGTGTGGCCCTCAGACACACACACACACGTGTGGCCCCCAGACACACACGTGTGGCCCTCAGACACACACGTGTGGCCCTCAGACACACACGTGTGGCCCTCAGACACACACACACACGTGTGGCCCTCAGACACACACACACACGTGTGGCCCTCAGACACACACACACGTGTGGCCCTCAGACACACACGTGTGGCCCCCAGACACACACGTGTGGCCCCCAGACACACACGTGTGGCCCCCAGACACACACGTGTGGCCCTCAGACACACACGTGTGGCCCCCAGACACACACGTGTGGCCCCCAGACACACACGTGTGGCCCCCAGACACACACGCAGTGGCTCCTCAGACACACGTGTGGCCCCCAGACACACACGTGTGGCCCTCAGACACACACGTGTGGCCCCCAGACACACACGTGTGGCCCCCAGACACACACGTGTGGCCCCCAGACACACACGTGTGGCCCCCAGACACACACGTGTGGCCCTCAGACACACACGTGTGGCCCTCAGACACACGTGTGGCCCTCAGACACACACGTGTGGCCCCCAGACACACACGTGTGGCCCCCAGACACACACGTGTGGCCCCCAGACACACACGTGTGGCCCCCAGACACACACGTGTGGCCCTCAGACACACACGTGTGGCCCTCAGACACACACGGGTGGCCCCCAGACACACACACACGCGTGGCCCCCAGACACACACACACGCGTGGCCCTCAGACACACACACACGCGTGGCCCTCAGACACACACACACACGTGGCCCTCAGACACACACGCGTGGCCCTCAGACACACACGTGTGGCCCTCAGACACACACGTGTGGCCCTCAGACACACACGTGTGGCCCTCAGACACACACACACACGTGTGGCCCTCAGACACACACACACGTGTGGCCCACAGACACACACACACACACACGTGGCTCCTCAGACACACACACACACGCAGGGCTCCTCAGACACACACACACGTGTGGCCCTCAGACACACACGTGTGGCCCTCAGACACACACACACACGTGTGGCCCTCAGACACACACACACGTGTGGCCCTCAGACACACACGTGTGGCCCTCAGACACACACACACGAGTGGCCCTCAGACACACACACACGCGGGGCCCTCAGGACACACACACACACGTGTGGCTCTCAGACACACACACACGTGTGGTCCTCAGACACACACACACGTGTGGCCCTCAGACACACACACACACGTGTGGCCCTCAGACACACACACACACGTGTGGCCCTCAGACACACACACACGTGTGGCCCTCAGACACACACACACGTGTGGCCCTCAGACACACACACACACGTGTGGCCCTCAGACACACACACACACGTGGCCCTCGGACCCACCCCGGGTCAGAGGAGGAGGAGGAGGAGGAGGAGGAGGAGGAGGAGGAGGAGGAGGAGGAGGAGGAGGGCCCTGCCCCGGGTCAGAGGAGGAGGAGGAGGGCCCCGCCCCGGGTCAGAGGAGGAGGGCCCCGCCCCGGGTCAGAGGAGGAGGGCCCCGCCCCGGGTCAGAGGAGGAGGGCCCCGCCCCGGGTCAGAGGAGGAGGGCCCCGCCCCGGGTCAGAGGAGGAGGGCCCCGCCCCGGGTCAGAGGAGGAGGAGCAGGAGGGCCCCGCCCCGGGTCAGAGGAGGAGGGCCCCGCCCCGGGTCAGAGGAGGAGGAGGAGGAGGAGGAGGAGGGCCCCGCCCCGGGTCAGAGGAGGAGGAGGAGGGCCCCGCCCCGGGTCAGAGGAGGAGGAGCAGGAGGGCCCCGCCCCGGGTCAGAGGAGGAGGAGGAGGAGGAGGAGGGCCCTGCCCCGGGTCAGAGGAGGAGGAGGAGGAGGAGGAGGAGGAGGAGGAGGAGGAGGGCCCCGCCCGGGTCAGAGGAGGAGGAGGAGGAGGAGGAGGAGGAGGAGGAGGTGTGGTTAAAGGGGATGTGATGAACCTGGGTTTGGTTAAAGGTTAAAGGCCTCAGGGTCAGCGTGGTCTGCTTTTCAAACATAACGAGATAACGACTCGTTACCTGGATGCGCAGGACGCTGAAGTCGGCGATGGGCGGTCATACAAGACCTGCTGAGAGAGACCCGGCCAGCCTAGAGAGAGACACAGACCACAGAGACCAGAGAGAGACCAGTGTAGTCCAGAGAGAGACCAGAGAGAGAGACCAGAGAGAGACCCAGAGAGAGACTCTCAGAGAGAGACTGTGAGAGAGAGACCAGAGAGAGAGACCAGAGAGAGAGACTACGCAATCCAGATATATGCCTGAGAGAGAGACCTAGAGAGAGAGACCAGAGAGAGTCTGCAGACCAGAGAGACTCACCTGCAGTATATATAATCTATATATATAATCTTCGTATATATATAATCTGCAGAGAGACCAGACTGGGTATATATGTATCTATATATATACTATACTATATATATAGAATTCAGAGAGAGACTATATAGAGCAGAGAGTCATATAGTATATATTCTATATATAATTCATATATATACACTATATATATGGGTAATTATATATAGTATATATATAATCATATATATAATCTAGATATATATATATACATTGTAGTATATATATAATCTATATATATATAATCATATATATATAATCAGTATATATAATCATATATATATAATATATTATATCATATAATCTATATATATATATCTCATATATATAATCTAAGTATATATAATTCATAACTCATATATAATCATGTATATATAATCATATATATATATAATATATATATATAATCATATATATATATATATAATCATATATATAATCTTATATATATATTAATTTATATATATAATCTCTATATATATATAATCTATATATAATCATATATACTTATATATATAATCATATATATATAATTTTGTATATATATATATATTAACTATATATATATCATATATATATATAATCTATATATCATATATAAATAATCATATATATATATATATATAATTATATATATATATATATATAATCATATATATATAATCTATATATATAATCATATATATATATAATCTGGGTATATATATAATCATAACTTATATATAACTTATATATATAATCCTATATATATATATATAATCATATCAAGTATATAATTTATATATAATCATATATAACTGGTATATATATATAATCCAGTATATATATATCATATATATATAACTTATATATATATAATCATATATATATATATATAATCTAAGTATATATATAACTTTTCATATATATATTAACTATATATATATATAATCCTCTATATATATAATCCTCATATATATATAATCTGCAGCATATAATCAAGTATAATCATATATATATAATCCTATATATATAACTCATATATATATATTAACTGCATATATAATCAAGTATATATATATCATATACTACATCAAGTATATATACATATATAACTCATATATACAACTCTACAACTATATACAACTTCCCCAGTATATATATATATAGTATATATACTATAACTATAAGCATAAGTAACTCATATATATATAATCATATATATATAACTGGCATATATTAACTTCATATAACTATATATATATAACTTTCTAGTATATATAATCATATATATATAACTGTATATATAACTCATATATATCATATATATAACTGCATATACAATCATATATATATAATCATATATATATATATAAGTATATATAACTCATATATATATAATCATCATATCGGTATAACTCTCTATATAATCAAGCATATATATAATCATAGTATATATGACTTCATATATAGATCAGAGACATCTATAGAGAGATCATATAATAAGAGACCCTTCATATATATATAACTTGCATGTATAACTTGTATATATAACTGCATATATATATATATAATCATATACCTCATATAATCACATATATATAATACCCAGATATATATATATATAAGCAAGATCCTCAGATATATATAATTCATATATATATAATCCAGTATAGTATATAACTGGGCAGTATATATAACTGCATATAACTATATATAAGTATAATCTTATATATATAACTCAAGTAAGTGAGTATAACTGGTATATATATATATCACTGTATATATATAATGCATATATATATACTTATAATCATCATATATATATATATATATATAATTCAGTATATATATATATATATGACCCGTATATATATAATAATCTATTGGGATATAACTCAGTATATATATAACTTCCTGTATATAACTTTGCAGAGACATAATCAGAAAGACCAGTATAACTAATCAGTATATATAATCCTTAATCTAACTAAGTATATAGAGCACCAGATCAATCAAGTATATATACTAATCTAGTATATATATATATAACTACTATATAAATCTAAGAGTATATAATCTCATATATATAATCTCGTATAAGTATATAAATCACTTCATATATATAACTCAAGTATATATATAACTGGGTATATATATTATTAATCTGTAAGTATGCACATACAACTTGCTATATATACTCAGTAATCTATATATATATATATAATCATATATATATAATCAGTATATATATTAATGCATATATATATAATCATATATATAATCAATCATATATAATTATTATTATCATCTCATATATAATAATCATATATATATAACTGCATATCAAGTAACTGCATCATAATTATATATCATATATATCATATATATATAACTGTATATATATAATCAAGTATATATAACTATAAGTATATATATATCTATATATATATATAATCAAGTATATATATAATCATATATATCCTCAATCATATATATATATATATATATAATCAAGTATATATATTAGTATATATATATATAATCAAGTATATATATAATCTCATATATATATAATCTTTGTATATATATAATCATGTATATAACTCATATATATAATCCTCTCAAGTATATATATTAATCTCATATATATATAATCATATATATATATATATATATATATATATCAGTATATATATATATATATATCATCAGTATATATATATATAATCTTATATATATATATATATATATAATCATATATATAACTGTATATATATAACTGGGTATATATATAATCCTCATATATATATATATATATAACTAATCATCATATATATATAACTGTATATATTAACTCAGTATATATATATATCCCATATATATAATCTATATATATATACTATATATAATCCTTCCTATATATATAATCAAAGTATATATACTGGGTATATATATAATCTATATATATATAACTGTATATATAACTTCATATATATAATATATATATAACTCATATATATATAACTCAAGTATATATAATCTCAGTATATATATATATATCAAGTATACATATATAATCAAGTATATATATATATATAACTAACTATATAATCCTCATATATATATATATACTTATATAATATATATAACTTTATATATAACTCATATATATATAATATACTTATATAATAATCATATATATCTGGTATATATATATATATAATCTCAAGATATATATATATAACTGTATATACAACTGCATATATATATACAACTATATATATATATATAACTTAACTTATATATAACTTCCTATATATAGTTATAACTATATATAATTTTAGTCATATATATAACTAGTATATAGTATAATCATATATACAATCATATATATAACTATATATATATAATCATATATATATAACTTATATATATATATATATAACTGCATATATTAACTGTATAGTATATAACTATATATAGTCTTTATATACTATATATATATATAATCATATATATAACTATATATATATTGGATAGTATAATAACTTATATATATATATATATATAATCATATATATATAACTTCTCATATATATAACTATATATATACAATCAAGTATATAACTATATATATACTTATATATATACTCATCAAGTATATATAATCATATATATAACTATATACTAATTCTATATATATACTAATCATATATATATAACTCATATATATTAACTATATATATAACTATATATATATTAATCTTATATATATATATATATATTTATAAGTATATATATAATCATATATATAACTATCATATATATATAATCATATATATATAATCTGCTATATATAATCTATATATATATTATATATACACTATAATCAAGTATATATCAAGTATAAAATATTCTATATATATATAATCATATATAGTATATAATCATAACTATATATATAACTTAACTTATTTTATATATATAATAATCCTAAGTATATAATCATAATATATATATATATAATCATATATATATATATATGTATATATATATAACTTTGTATATATATATAACTATAATCATATATAATTCATATATATTAACTCATATATATATAATCCATATATATATATATCATATTAATCATATATATAATTGGTAATCATATATAACTAATCATATATATATAATCCGTATATATATTAATCATATATATATATATAATTCATATAGCACTATATAACTGTATATATCTGGGTATATATATAATCCAAGGTATATATAACTCATATACTGGTATAACTGCATATATAATCCTATGTTATAACTTAACTGTATATATATATATAACTGCATATAATCCTGGGTATAAACTATATATATATAACTTCAAGTATATACATAATCAAGTATATATATAACTATATATATATACAATCATATATATATAATCTAAGTATATATATAATCCTATATATAAGTTCATATATATATAATCCTCTATATATATATAACTCATATATATAATCATATATATAATTATATATATAATCATATATATAACTTCAAGTATATATAACTATATATACTATAGTTTTAATTTACATATATATAATCACATATATATATACTGTATATATATAACTTATATATATATTAATCATATATAAATAATCATATATATATAATCATAAGTATATATAATCATATATATATAATATATATATATATAACTCACTATATATATTAATCATATATATATATTTAGACTTATATATATATTAATCATATATATATATAATCATATATATAACTATATATATAATCATATATATATAACTGGTATATATATGTTTCTTTTATGTATATATAATCTCTGTATATATATAACTCTATATCAAACTATATATATATATATAACTTTATATATATAATCATATATAATCATATATATATATAATCAGTATATATATAATCAAGTATATATAACTCATATATATAACTTATAACTCAAGTGTTATAACTATATATATGCATATATATTAATCATATATAACTCAACTATATATATATATAATCTGTATACCGTATATATAATCATATATAACTGGTATATATAATCTTATATATATATAATCTGTATATATAACTCATATATATAAGACTGCATATATAGTAACTAAGTATATAATCCATATATAACTGTATATATAATCAGTATATATAACTGGCATATACATATATAATCTACATATATATATATATATAATCATATATAACTCTATATATATACAATCAAGTAGGTTACTATATAATCTATATATATAACTTTTATGCATATATACAATTCAAGTATATACATCCTATAACTTTACAACTGGCAAGTATATACAACTACATATAACTCATATATATAACTATATATATAACTGTATATATATATAATCATATATATATATATATAACTTAAGTCATATATATACTTCAGTATATATAACTTATATATATTAACTCAGTATATATAATCATATATATATAACTTATATATATATATCATATATATATAATCCATATATATATTAATCATATATATATATAATCATATATATAATCTGTATATATATAATCATATATACAATCATATATATATAATCATATATATAATCATATATATACATAACTCATCATATATATATAATCATATATATAACTCAGTATATATATAATCATATATATATATATATAATCATATATATATAATCATATATAAATAATCAATATATATAATCATATATATCAAGTATATATATATCCTATATATATATTAACTATATATAACTATATATATGGGTATATATATATAATCGTATATATATAACTGTATATATATAACTGGTATATATATATATCTCATATATAATCATATATATATAATCATATATATATAACTCATATATAATAACTAAGTATATATAACTGGTATATATATAATCAAGTATATATATAATCAGTATATATATAACTGCATATATATAATCAGTATATATATTAATCTTATATATATAATCAAGTATATATATATAATTGCATACACCAAGTATATATAACTGGGCATATATACATCATATATATATAACTTTGCATATATAACTGGTATATATAATCATCCGTATATATATACACCGGCATAAGGCTACAACTACATACAATCCTATATATATATACAACTGGCATATATAACTCAGTATATATAACTATATATATAATCCTATATACAATCAGCATATATATAACTCTATACATAATCATATATATATAATCATATACACCAAGTAACTGGGTACAACTTATATATATACACTAATCATATATATAACTTCATATATATACAATCATATATATAACTTATATATATATAATCCTACATATATAATCATATATATATATAATCTTATAACTTGTATATAATCATATATATAATTTAAGGTATATAATCCTGTAGTATATATAACTGGGCATATATATAATCCTATATATATATATATATAATCTATATATATTAACTATATATATATATAATCAAGTATATATAATATATATATATATTAATCATAGTATATAATAATCTTATATATAACTCATATATATATAATCCATATATATAATCTATATATATAAATCAAGTATATATTATTAACTAAGTATATATATATATCATAATATATATATATATATAATCCAGTATATATATATATCATATATAGGCACTCCATATATAATCTATATATATATATATAACTATATATATATAATCAAGTATATATATCTGTATATATATATATATATGGCATCCATATATATATAACTGCAGAGACTGTATATATATAATCATATATATATAACTTTCATATATATAATCAAGTATATCCTGCATAGTGCACCATATATAGATCTCTATATATATATAATCCAGTATAGGAGACCATAATCATATATATAACTGTATATATATATATATATATATAATCATATATATAGTATATATATAAATTTGTATATATATTAACTGTATATATATAACTTCATATATATCTCAATTTCACACTGCATATATAATCTTATATATATAATTTATATATATATATAGAGACCAGAGAGAGAGAGAGTAATCTCTGAGAGAGAGACCAGAGAGAGAGACCAGAGTATATAATCATATATATATAATTTATATATATACTATATAGACCAAGAGTATATACTGGGTATATATATGTCCTATATATATATAATCTCACAGAGAGAATTTTTATATATATAATCTTCATAGGAGACCATATATAGCACCATATATACTATAATAACTGCATATATAACTCAGTAGAGAGAGACTATATATAATCATGCTACTATATATACAATCATATATATAACTCATAGGGCATATACAATCCTATATATAATAATCACATTACATATATATATTCATATCATATATATAACTGTCTATATATATTACATATAATTTACATATATATATATATATACAATCATATATATATAATCATATACATATACAATTTCTGTATATATATATATATATATATCTCAAGTATATATATTATAACTCATATATATATAATTATATATAATATACCTATATACATAATCTATATATATATAACTCTATATACAATCATATAACTAATCTATATATATAACTACTCATATATATATAACTATATATATATGTCTTATAACTCAAGTATATATATACTCATATATATATATAACTCTATATATATATTATATTTACTTATATAGGTTAACTCTATATATATATAATATATATATAACTCAGATCATATAATCATAATCTATATAATCAGCATAGTATATAATAATCAAGTATATATAGATATATATATTCTACTATATATATAACTATATAATCCTTATATATATATAACTCATATATATATATATATATATATAATAACTTATATATAACTATATATATATGTTATAATTCAAGTATATATATAATCATATGATAGTTAATCATATATATCATATATATAACTCATATATATAACTAAGTCATATACACTTTCTATATCATATATATATAATCGCATATTACATAACTACAATGAGTGGCATATATATAATCCTATATATATATATATATATAACTGTGTATATATATGTCTCATATATATAATCCATATATATATAACTCATATATATATATTAATCATATATATCTCTCATATATATATATATATATATAATTCTATATATATTCCTATATATATAAATTTGTATATATATATATAACTATATATATATATAATTTATATAAATTTATATATATAACTAAGTATATATATAATCATATAATTGTATATATATATATATCATAACTGTATAAGGTATAATCCTTAAGGTTGGCTATATAACTGCACATATATATGTATACAATCTATATATATAATCTCTAGTTAAGGTACAACTGCATATATAATCTGTATATATACTAACTATACAATCATAGCATATATATATATAATCATATATATATAACTCATATATATATACTTCAGTATATATATAACTTCAAGTATATATATATATCCTAAGTTATATAATCATATATACAACTTATATATATAATCTACTCTAGTATATATAATCATATATATAACTCATATATATAATCATATATATATATATAACTGGCATATATATAACTATATATATATATCATATATAACTATATATATATAATCATATATATAATCCTATATATAATAACTTATATATAATCATATATATAATCATATATATAATCAGTATATATAATTCATATATATATAAGTTTAACTATATATATAACTATATATATGTATAACTCATATATATATAACTTGGTATGTATAACTCATATATATATCTATAATCTTATATATATAATCTATATATATAATCTCATATATATATATATACAAGTAACTTATATAACTCATATATATATATTCTATATATAACTCAGTATATATAATCATATATATAATTGTATATATACATAATCATATATAATTCTATATATATAACTAACTATATATATATAATCATATATATATATATATAATCATATATATATATATAATCATATATATATAATCCTATATATATATATATCTATATATATCTAAGTATATATAATCTCATATATATATATAATCTCATATATATAATCTCTATATATATATAGTATATATATAACTATATATATATATTTATATATATATATATATATATATATATATATAATCATATATATATATATCATATCATATATATCATATATATATATATATTAATCATATATATATAATTGTATATATATATTAATATATATAATCATATATATATATATATAGTACATATATATAATCTATATATATATATATATAGTATATATATATCATATAATCAAGTAATCAAGTATATATAATCTCTATATATATATAACTCAACTCCATATATATAATTGCATATATATATATATATATAATATATATATATAATCATATATATATAATCAACTTTATATATATATATATAATCTATATATATATAACTATAT
>CM033628.1:0-2500 GCA_019453435.1 Rhinogobius similis | reverse complement strand
GAGAGCAAAGAGAGTCTGAGTCTGAGCAAAAGAGAGCAAAGAGAGTCTGAGTGACGAGCACAGAGAGGCTGAGTCTGACGACAGCAAAGAGAGTCTGAGTCTGACGAGAGCAAAGAGAGTCTGAGTCTGAAGAGAGCAAAGAGAGTCTGAGTCTGAAGAGAGCAAAGAGAGTCTGAGTCTGAAGAGAGCAAAGAGAGTCTGAGTCTGACGAGAGCAAAGAGAGTCTGAATGTGACGAGAGCAAAGAGAGTCTGAGTCTGACGAGAGCAAAGAGAGTCTGAGTCTGAAGAGAGCAAAGAGAGTCTGAGTCTGAATGTGACCAGAGCAAAGAGAGTCTGAGTCTGACGAGAGCAAAGAGAGTCTGAGTCTGAATGTGACGAGAGCAAAGAGAGTCTGAATGTGACGAGAGCAAAGAGAGTCTGAGTCTGAAGAGAGCAAAGAGAGTCTGAGTCTGAAGAGAGCAAAGAGAGTCTGAGTCTGAAGAGAGCAAAGAGAGTCTGAGTCTGAAGAGAGCAAAGAGAGTCTGAGTCTGAAGAGAGCAAAGAGAGTCTGAATGTGACGAGAGCAAAGAGAGTCTGAATGTGACGAGAGCAAAGAGAGTCTGAATGTGACGAGAGCAAAGAGAGTCTGAATGTGACGAGAGCAAAGAGAGTCTGAGTCTGAATGTGACGAGAGCAAAGAGAGTCTGAGTCTGACGAGAGCAAAGAGAGTCTGAGTCTGACGAGAGCAAAGAGAGTCTGAGTCTGACGAGAGCAAAGAGAGTCTGAGTCTGAAGAGAGCAAAGAGAGTCTGAGTCTGAAGAGACCAAAGAGAGTCTGAGTCTGAATGTACACACACACACACACACTGTACACACACACACACAGTCACACACACACACACACACACAGTCACACACACACACACACAAGTCCTGAGACACACACCTGAAGTCCAAGTCCTGGGACAGAAAAGGGTCTGAAGCCAAGTCCTTGAGACAGGGTCTGAACCAAGTCCTGAGACAGAAAAGGATCTGAACCAAGTCCTGAGACAGAAAAGGGATCTGAACCAAGTCCTGAGACAGAAAAGGGATCTGAACCAAGTCCTGAGACAGAAAAGGGATCTGAACCAAGTCCTGAGACAGAAAAGGTATCTGAACCAAGTCCTGAGACAGAAAAGGGGTCTGAACCAAGTCCTGAGACAGAAAAGGGATCTGAACCAAGTCCTGAGACAGAAAAGGGATCTGAACCAAGTCCTGAGACAGAAAGAACGGGTCTGAACCAAGTCCTGAGACAGAAAAGGGATCTGAACCAAGTCCTGAGACAGAAAAGGGGTCTGAACCAAGTCCTGAGACAGAAAAGGATCTGAACCAAGTCCTGAGACAGAAAAGGGATCTGAACCAAGTCCTGAGACAGAAAAGGTATCTGAACCAAGTCCTGAGACAGAAAAGGATCTGAACCAAGTCCTGAGACAGAAAGGGATCTGAACCAAGTCCTGAGACAGAAAAGGGATCTGAACCAAGTCCTGAGACAGAAAAGGGGTCTGAACCAAGTCCTGAGAGACAGATAAGGATCTGATCCAAGTCCTGAGACAGAAAAGGGATCTGAACCAAGTCCTGAGACAGAAAAGGTATCTGAACCAAGTCCTGAGACAGAAAAGGATCTGAACCAAGTCCTGAGACAGAAAAGGTATCTGAACCAAGTCCTGAGACAGAAAGAACGGGTCTGAACCAAGTCCTGAGACAGAAAAGGGATCTGAACCAAGTCCTGAGACAGAAAGAACGGGTCTGAACCAAGTCCTAAGACAGAAAAAGGATTCTGAAACCTAAGAGTCCTGAGACAGAAAAGGGATCTGAACCAAGTCCTGAGACAGAAAAACGGGTCTGAATCCAAAGTCCTGAGACAGAAAAAGGGATCCTTGAAACCAAGTCCTGAGACAGAAAAGGGATCTGAACCAAGTCCTGAGGCAGAAAGAACGGGTCTGAACCAGGTCCTAAGACAGAAAAGGGGTCTGAACCACGTCCTGAGACAGAAAGAACGGGTCTGAACCAAGTCCTGAGACAGAAAAGGATCTGAACCAAGTCCTGAGACAGAAAAGGGATCTGAACCAAGTCCTGAGACAGAAAGAACGGGTCTGAACCAAGTCCTGAGACAGAAAAGGGATCTGAACCAAGTCCTGAGACAGAAAGAACGGGTCTGAACCAAGTCCTGAGACAGAAAAGGATCTGAACCAAGTCCTGAGACAGAAAAGGGATCTGAACCAAGTCCTGAGACAGAAAAGGTATCTGAACCAAGTCCTGAGACAGAAAAGGGGTCTGAACCAAGTCCTGAGACAGAAAAGGTATCTGAACCAAGTCCTGAGACAGAAAGAACGGTCTGAACCAAGTCCTGAGACAGAAAAGGGATCTGAACCAAGTCCTGAGACAGAAAGACCTGGCTGAATCCAAGTCCTGAGACAGAAAAGGATCTGAACCAAGTCCCAGACAGAAAAGGGATCTGAACCAAGTCCTGAGACAGAAAGAA